>JAZGTK010004853.1:0-23553 GCA_036877625.1 Ambastaia sidthimunki
AGCAGGAACAACTACTAAAAAGCAACAAACTCAACAACCTCCAGTGATTTAATCACTGTCAGCGTGAAAAAGGCTTAAAACTGAAATTATCTACAAAACAAAGTTTGAATGGAGTCTGAAGCTATGTTAAGTGTTTCAAGCTAAATTAATTGCAGGAAAGCGTGGAGAGGAAAAACACCAGCAGAAAAGGCAGCAAGATGGATTTGTTCCAGAGCACACAAGTACTATAATTATGACATAACAGAAGAAAAAAATCCAGAAACCAGAAATGAATTTAATGGTATTTGCACAAAAATGTCTCGCCAGTCCTAGTGGTATAATGAAGGTAAACTTTAAAGGTGTTTTTTTTTCTTTTGAGCACTGGAGGGAAACTTAATTGTCTGCACAGTCGTGTAGGTGTGCGCAAGGAGGTTAATAAAAGAGGAATTAAAGAAAAGCCTGGTCAGGTCTCCTGCCGTCCTCGAATGCTCCTTTCTCTGAGGAAATGAGTTGTGAGGACACAAGTTCAGAATGTGACAGGGGTCACCTTACCTGAGGAGGTCAGCAGTCTGACCTGGGCGCTGGCTGCCCCCTCTCCTCCTTCGCTCACAGCGCGCACCTCAATGATGTACGTTCCTCCCTCGGGTAGGGTCAGGACGATAGCCGAGTTTGGAGTCCTTGTGACCTGGCTGTGGCCCCGCCCCTCCTGACGCAGTAACACCTGCGGTGTGAGAAACAGACTGTAGACACGCACATGTAGCGTTGTGTTTAGCATTACATCTGAAGTGTGTGTGCGAGACCGACCTTGTAGCCGATGACATCTGACTCATTGTCCCTAGCTTTCACTGGATCCCAGGATAAAGAAACATTGTTCCCCTCCTGAATCCACATCAAGTTGCCTGGGGGTAAACTCGGGGCTGAATAGATAGAGAGTGAGAGAAAGAGAGAGAGAGAGATAACAACAGGCAAAGATAAAATACTTATTGAATATTAAAGGTCTGAATAATTGGAATATTCAAATAAATTCTCATCTCTGTCATCTATTTTTTATCCATACATCCCTCTGACAGTGCACAGTATATAATTCAATGGTCAAGGGTGTGCCTACTATTTTCATAATCGATTAGTCAGTCATTTACGCATTCGATTAATTGGACAAAAAGCTAAATATCCAGCATATTTTTATGTCATTCATTAGAAAAATAGTAAGTGTCAAGGCTTAAGGTGATACTAGTAACCATGTTTAAATAATATAATGGAGAAACATTAGATACAATAATGTTAGATAATGTTTTTGTCAATAATTTACATTTTGTTTTGACTCCGTGATTAGTAATGCCAGCACTAGCAGTCAGTCACAAGAGTGCTGAGCAATGGAACATACCGTTTTTCTTAGTGCTGACTCTGATGGCTGAGCTTGATGGTCCTTGACCGACGCTGTTAAAGCCCTTAACCGAGATCAGATACTGTGTGTTTCCCTCCAGTCCTGACAGCAGCATGCTCGTCTCATTCCCCATCGTCCTCTGTTTCTTTGCCATCTCCTCCTGCTCCATGTCTTTCCAGTAACTCACCTGTTCCCAACAAGAAAATGTGCCTCACTTTCTGTCCTTCATTCAGTCAAGATATTTCAGAGTGATAGAGAAAATGAGATTGAGGTGCCTCCATAAATGACAAAGCGAGGGTCCGCCAAATTCGTGCAATATTGTATCATTTGGTTTAAATAACTGTCATACATTTTGCATGAAGAGCATAATAGCCGAGCATGTAATATCTCCCGGCGATGAAATACAATAATCTTTCTCTCTGGAGGACGCAACTGTACGGTTTTGCTGACTTGAATAATTTCCTCTATTCAGAAACCATAACTGTTGACTATTGAGAAGACATTGATGAGGAAAAGTGAGGGGTCATAATCATAAACGCTGCTTTGTTCCAAAGTACAGTCGGCTGCCTTCCTGTCTACTGCCTACATACCCATATAAAGGAAAAATGAGACCTCTTTATTGTCTCAATTGTTTCTCCTACTGTAAATAGCATTAAACTGAAAAATATCTTTGTAATCTAACTCTTAGAATTTCAGACTTCAATATACCAGTCTGCAATCAATCCTCAGAGATTTAAATGTGATTATTTCCCATCACATGTGTAAGCGACCACATTTTTAGAGCTAAGCTATCCACATTCATTTAATAGCTTTAGATCCCTGCTGCATGTCACACATTGAAATTTTTGTTTCTCCTAAGGCATTTCAGGAAAAACATCTGAGACAAAAATACATAAGGGAAACATAAGTGAGCTCTCCATTAAGTCTCTGAAGCTTTACAACTGCTACCTCTGAGCAGCTAAAATGTCCCCTGTGTAAGAAGCTGCCTTCAAGCACAGCTTCCTAACTGAAATGGAACCTCATAAATGACTTGGTACACTCTACATATGCAGCAACTCTGTGTGCCACAAAAATAGCACAACCCACAACTGATTCACTAGTGTTCGCCATTAGCATGTTGTTAGACATGCAATGCACTTATTAACATAAAAACACACAAAACAAATGTATTTTAATCAACACTGGTTTTGCTTTGCTCACCACCTTGAACAAAATTTTGGATTAGTTCATTGCAAAGCATTATGGGATTTTTTTCTCGGCAAAGGATAAATTTTATGCTACCTTTGAATTTGCATAATTTTGGTACCTCTCTTTCACACCAGCCTTAATTTAGGAAATGCCCTCTGAAATACCTTAAAATGCTGCTAGCTAGGCAGCTCACCAGGTTTTGGAACAGAGCTCTATATTAATTCATTTCGCTCTCCACCTCTAACCTCGTAGCCTTGGGGTCTTCCAGGACCGGGATTAGGTGGCTTCCATGTCACCTTAATTTCCGAAGATGAGACAGCAAATGCCCGCAGTTCAAAAGGAGGCTCCCGGGGTTCTGCATTGAAAAGCAGTACATTTCAAACTCTTTGCTAAAAACAGATCTATTCATAATAAATCACTCTGAATGCATGGCTGATGATGTGTTTAGGATACATACTTCATCTCTTGTGTATTAACAGTAAGAGTGAGGAGTCTAAATAGATGTAAATGGTGAATTGTGACGCCGTGTGATGGAGAATATTGCCCAGAGGAGGGCGAGATGAGAGAAAGGCTGTGAGATTGAAGGGTGACAGGGATACAGAACATCCATCATATTAGCAGCAGTCACAGGAAATAGCGCTCTCACGGCTGGCACTAAACCAGCCTGCCACAGTGTGAGCACATGGTGAAACTGTTTGGCCCTCTTGATAATTTCCATCTGGGCAGTGATTTCTTGTAAAAGGACAAAAAGTTTAAAAGGCCAAAAAAAAAAAAAGGAATAAACGAACAGCTTTTAGGTTAACTCAGGAAACTTAACAATGCAGAACTGCGACATAAACAGATCTAGTCCACTAAAACCAACGTGTCATATCCATTTATAAGTAATTTAAAAAACTTATTAAAGACCAGACTCCGCTGAAATAAACTAAAAAAGGTGTTCTTTGGATCTATGCAGTAATACATTGAAAACATGCCAGTCATATCATTATTCACTGAAAATAACCTGTTTAGATCTCATTCTAAATCGTGCATGTTTAAGCTAATCCAGAAACATACTTTGCACATGTAGGCAAACACAAATGTGAATGTTCTGAATATTGCATCAGTGCATCATTTACTAAAACTTGAACTAATTTTCGTAGCAAGGTAGTTAAAAATTCAGTTACAAACATTTGCGTCACTTCTTTGTGTGGTGTATGTTTCAAGTGTTTGCATGTAAACTTGTGCCTAAGTTGACCTATGCATGTTATGTAACTTTACCTGTGATATGTACTATAGTATAATTTGGCAGTTTGTATTTTGACTTCTGCTATCTCAAAATACAGAGAGAAAATCAGACAGCACATCCACCCAAAGCCCTGAATTAGATGCTATGTGATGTTCTTCAAAGTTTGAGATGTTGTTGTCTCTTGAGCCGCATGTTATTGAAGTTACATAAGATAGCAATAAACTCCACAGGTCAGAGTCTCTCACCTCCCTCCGCAGAAAACACAGTGACCACCCCGCTGAAGGGTCCATCTCCTTTGTTGTTATACACTCCCACCCGCACCTCAAATGGGGTGAGAGGGGGGAAGGTCTCATCCCTGTACTTATAGGTGGTAGAGTCCGCCGAGGTCACCATCTTCTCTTTCCAGCCTCGAGTCCCATTGGCCCGGAATGCCACAATGTAGCCAAAACCTTCTCCGTTTTGGAATTCTTCTGAAACAGGCTGAGGGCGAAGGGAAACCTAGATGAGCCTTGTATTAATTTCCAAAGTGATTACAATTAATTATATATATTTACATTTACATTTGCTGAGGGAAATAAATATTTCTGAAGAAACAGACATCTGAAATTGAAAACGCATCTTAATAATATGCAGCCAGCTGAGCTTGGTGAAATGAGGGCAGGGTAAACGGCCATGCGGCAGGTAATTTATGAAGACTTTTGCCTGGAAATGATCAGCTCTAAAGATATAGTCCCGCCAACCGTATATTTTCAATCACAACAGCTTTTTCCAGGTCAGCCTAAATGTAAGTTTTGTCCATGGCATGCTATGCAATTTCTGCATCAGTTTGGTTGCTCTGCTGGTGCTAGTTAAACTGAATTAAAGTTGGGAATTAAATCTCATGTGGGCTGCCCAAAATATTCCAATATGGAACTGGCTGTTAAACACTTTATCTGTGTAAAGTCTGGAATGCTGGGACAGAAATACTGTCTGAATACTGAATACTGTTATTTCATACAATGATAACAAATCTTTAATAACAAATCTTAGAGAAAACAATCAAAACTGACCTCCTTACTTTATTTATGAATGAATGTTACTTATGTAAACAAAGTGTTTGTAGTCTTTTAACTTGCTCTTTCCCTAAAATGATTTTTTTCTGTGTACTTCACCAATCCAAAACTTATTAAAATGCAATACTTGCCCCGTTAAGATTATTTTAATGGATATTTTTACAATCTTACAAAAATTATGTAACTTTTGAATTCATTATGAATAATTGTCATCTATAAAATCAAAAACATTCACGACTTAATGGTGTGGTTTTATAAAATCACTTTTTGAGACTTGCTGTGGGTTTCAGGTGTTGATGGGGTGTTTTCTTGGCAGTTTGTCAGCCTCATTCACAAAACACAAGCAGAACAAATTTCTGTGTAAAACATTCATAAAAGCATTGTTACTTAAATCGCCACATTCAGTTCAATTCCACAATTTATGTAGGAGCAATTTACACAGCAATTTGTTCTGCTTGTCTTTCAAGAATCAAGGCTGATGTTAGTTTATTTTCTTCTAAAAAACGCACTCCACGTTAGCTAAGCATTCAACCACGCTTACCTACCAGACAGCAATTGTGAAAATATTGTGCAAATAAATCTACAGGACACTGCAGTGTATGCATAAAACTTAAACCCATGTCTGATTTGATACTTGTATAATGTAAATATAATGAAACATCAACTGTTTAAAAAAAAACAAACAAACACTAAAAGAAGGAATTTTAACACATTTTTGCAGTTGGACTGATAGTTGCTGCACTGAGGGTTATTATTTTTAAAACATATTAACCATATTACTTTGTATTCAGCATGTTTGTGCAGATCAATTCAGGTTATTATACAGCTATTTACTTTAGCTAGCTAATTGACTATCATATTACAAGTTCTCATTAAAAGAAAGCTAAACTTATAGCTACTTTACCAGTGCTCTCAATTGTTTTAACCTCGTCAATCTATGTCACAGCAATAAAGCCTTTTTTATCCATAAAAGTAGAGAAACAAACAGAAGCTTTAAACATGTATCCAACAGACAATTTAAATCTCCATATTTTTCCAGTTAATAACTTCTTTTGTTTTGCTGGTTCAGAGATAGAAGCAACAGTAAATGGCACAGAATTACATCAAATGTCAGACGGTCCCTAAAGAGTCCTGGAGATTTTCAGTTGTAATGAAACAAATCACTTGTGAATGTCAAGCGCTTTGATGGTGAGCTTAAACACATCAATTAAATATGCAGTAATCCAACACATCCAAGAGTCGACATAAAACAAGAGCTTGGCATTGTTCTGTGAACCCTATCAGTGGCTTGTCAAGGGCTTTGGCCCTCTGGTAAATAAACTGAGGATGCTGTATGAATAACAAATCCAGTATCAATTAATTTGCTGTCCACTGAAAGCAATTCTAGAAACCACCTGGTGATAGTAAATGAATTTTTAAGGAATAGCGTCATATTTTTTGGGAGAGGGTGGGGCAATTGTCTAAAGGGCCTAGTATACTTTGTATTCTGTAAGCAAAGTTTTAATCATGCACAGCTGAACATTCAAGCCATTTAAATAGTTTAATGCATGCGTAATAATCACTATTTTTATCAATGGCAGCACGTGACAAGTCTGTGCTGTGAGAAAATTGAGACTATGCTCAGAATTTGCATTTGGATGAGCTATTCCATTAAGACAAAGTAAACATGACTAACATGATTACTAACACTCAGATTGCTGTTCTGTAAACTTGTGTACTGTCTGATGGTCAAATTTGTTGAGTTTGGCTGTCCAGATGTTGACAGTTTCCTCCGCTTCTTTTTAAAGAGGTACACATCAAACTCTGCCTGAAACACCTGCTAGGCATTTAATAGAATGGGCTGCAATCTATTAAGGGAGATAGAAATTTAATTAAAATGTTAGCCGGTGGAATTAAATCTTGGGCAAATTTAATAATTGACAAACACCTGTACTCTTCTCTTTTTCTGGCAGCGAATCTGTCCGTCACGCCATAATTTGACTGATTTCCCCCCGTTTCCGAATTGTCTCGTCCCCTGACAGCAGCACCCAAAACAAACATGGAGGGATGAAGTGAGAGAACAGCCTGTACCATCACACTAAACCATTTCTGTACATACAATTAGTGCTAAGTAAAGGAGAAATGTCTCATTTTTTCAATGTTAAAATGCTTCCTTCTATCCCAGTTTAATGTGCAGGGATAGCAATTGCTAAGTTAACTTTCTCAAGATTATAAAAAAAACACTATGTCTTATTGGAACTGGATTATAACCAGATTAACTAAGCACTATTGGCTCAACCAATGGCAAGAGTTTGGGTGGTGTTATGGTTATATGACTATTGGCAGGGTCACAATTTTTTTAATTCTTTTAAAATTTGGTGCAGAAACTACACATAAAACGCCACCACTCATTGAGCTTTTCTGCATAAGGTGACCGATAGAGGCATTTTAGAACAAAGAAATCAGTTCTGCTACAAAATGGAGTGGAACTCGTATCTATAAAAGGCTGTGGCCCGTAGGACAGACATCACCCGCGGTGGTAATGAAGTCTGCCGGCGGTCTGATATTGGCATGCACGGCGGGCCGCAGTGGGCAACGCACAGAAGTAGGGCGACTGTAATGGTTCAGTCCATTGCTCCTGGTGCTCGTAATGCTATCTCTCTCTCTCTCTGCATTCACTAATGAACAGACGAGGCTGAGCCGTGCCGGGCTGTTTAGCCATTCATCCTGTTTAATAAGCAGAGCTCTGCACAGCCGCCCTGGTCTCCAACAACCACCCAGAGATTACTGGTGAGGCAGTGTAGCAGCCAGCTTACATGTTCTGACTGCCAAAGCAGCACCACTTCTGCTCTGCATCATCCCATATTCATCAATATTGATTGGAGATGCACAGCCAATTCAGTGACCCTAAAGTGGTTAACCAGAACGTAGATAAATGGGGAGAAGCTAAGAAGGGAAAGTTCTAGAGAAGGGCACAATGATTTTATACATAATCTTGCTGGTAAAGATTTATCGAAGATGGACTTATTGTTATTTAAAAGGTCAGTCTTTCAAAATGCCACTTTGTGTCAGCTGATTGGTGGAAAGAATGTGTGGTGGTGGGCGGCACATAACCTAATGATCTGTCAGTTGCAGTAAATATAGATCATACAGATTGACACCTATAAAAAGAGTCCTCTGTGACCTCAGCCAGAGCACAAAGCCTCATGGGAAAAAGAGAAAATGTTAGTGACAGTGTAAAAAAAAATAGATATTATTAGGACCAAACAATACAGATAATATTATAAAGTATAGAAAATATGTAATATACCCCAATTCTCTGGTGTTGTGAGTGTTTACTGGGAAACCTCAAGGATTTAAATGTATTGTAATGCAGTTTATAGTGTATTCTGAATGTTTGCTAGACAGTTGCTGATTCAACTCAAAGGAACTCGAGTCTTTAGTCTTTAATCTCTAGATATAACTCAGATCTTTCCTTTAATCTTTAGTCTAGCAGATCGCAAGTAAAAATAAACTGCTTGTCATCAGACTGCATGATTTGATGTATTAGTCTTGTTAATTGCAAAATGGGTGCAGGTCATGTTACGCATCATAAAGTTTACTATTTCAATATTAACAAAGGTAATGCTTGCCTTCGCTATCCCCACTCAGCAGGGATGTACAGTAAATGGTGGTCCGCTGATGGTTAATGTTAAGGGTCTGGGCTAGCACAGGTTGGAGGTGTGGAGTGTAGGTGTGGGTGTCTTGGTAGAATGACTAAATTACTGAGGAATTACTAAATTCATAAGGCAGCCCAGTCAACATTATGTCCTTGAGCAAAGCACTCAGGCTCCAGGGGGACAGTCCAATTAATGTGCTGCAAATGCTTGGGCTTTAAAAGCGTATGCTAAATGATATGTAATTTAATATGATGTACTATGAGCCTCTAAATAGCACCTGAAGCCCTGTCAAGATACCTACTAGAGTGTCTCTTAATGTGATACAGCAGTGAAGAAATAATGTGAAATCTCCTGTGCATTTAAAAACACTCTCTTTAAAGGCAAATATTACATGCAAACAGTGTTAATGGCTCCAAGCTACATATAAAAAAACCTTTCTGGTCCATAGACACGTTAACCATGTTCAGAACATGGTAAGAGGATTTTAATTGAACTGTTGGCTCAAAAGCCCAATTTAAAACCACAATTATCCTTTAGTTACAATGATAACTTTCTCAAGGGGTTATAAACTCGGGAAGTCATCTTAGTTAAAATAGTGTGTTTCATCTGGAATGAGACTGATGTTCTTTAATTTCTCACTGAGGTACAGTTGTCCTCATCTGAAAGTTATT
The DNA here is from genome assembly GCA_036877625.1 of Ambastaia sidthimunki. Classification (NCBI taxonomy): domain Eukaryota; kingdom Metazoa; phylum Chordata; class Actinopteri; order Cypriniformes; family Botiidae; genus Ambastaia; species Ambastaia sidthimunki. The sequence goes on from JAZGTK010004853.1 coordinate 9,141, forward strand.
TGGATGGTAACAGTTGGCGTTTGAGTATTTATTAACAGCAGGGATAACCATCACTTACAGCTTACATCTGTTCCCCACTCACCAGATAATCACACATTTAACTGCCCTCATTTGGATACCCTGTTATTTTTTTCCCGTTTAATTTTTTTCAGCACTGTAAAGAGCCAAAGGTGATCTGTCTATTAACAAACAGTTTATGTGAGTCTTCTCTTTAAATTGTGGGACCAGTGATTAGATTTCGCACCAGCACTGTAACATTGTAGATTACAAACAGATGTTCCAAATCGGTTCACAGCAGGGGATGCGTTTTATAAACTGAAGGTTAATTGTCATTTACTTCGATCTTGTTTAACCAAACTTATAATTTATTTAATAACACCACAGATTTAATTGACTACCAAAGACATACAGACATTAGGATGATAAATTGCCCCTGCGTATCAAATGAATCGCCTGTTTTCCGAAAAAGAACATTGCTAAAAGTGAAGATAGATGACTGGGATTATTGCTATAGTGTCATTGCCTATTTACAGGCCGAAAGGTAATGTGTGATCAATTGTCCATTATACCACACCCAAACTGATACTATATACACAAATTGTGTATAACAGGAAAAAAAACAAAGAATAAAATCAAAAGTTGATTGGAACTTGATGTTGTGATAATCTCTGCCATTTGGGACAGGGTCACAAAAGGAAAAGGCCTTTAATTTGTCCTGTCCTAACTTCCTGTTTCAATAGGAAATACTCAGAAACAGACTTTACCTTTGTAAGTGCATAAAAATCAAATTGTGTTTCTGGGTCAAAGTGACTCAATATAATGGAGCAACTGGTATTGTAATGAATATTAATTTAAAGGTGGGGTTTAATATGGGCTGGAAAAAGAAAAATCTAACATGCTAAAAATTAATCTGACATACTAAAGAAATTATTAATATGGCCCTTCTTGTGCATTTAATGAAAAATCAAGTAGTATCACAGCAGTAATGACAGTAATACTATCAAAAAATGTACACTAGGTCCTTCCCACAATATTCAACTAAGCCGTCTCTCTTTAATAGAGAGACGGCAAGCAAAACTTTAGTAGTTTTGCTTGCAGTGCTGTTTGGGTGTATATGAAAACAACATTGATAGACCTTCTCAAATATTTTGTTACAGAATAAAGATTAATTCATCTGTCACTTTACAGAAGCTAGTCAAATTAGACAGATGCTGTGGTCACATTATGTCCCTCATCCTCAAAAACCATGAATAAGATTTATGCAAAGTAATAAAGCAATAAAGTATGAGAGGCAGATTTTTTCAATACATGTCTATACGGAAAGTAGTGACAACATAATTGCTTTTAAAATGGTTATCACTAAATACTAAAGACACAAATCTCTAACCTTTTTAAGAATTATCATTAAATGCCATCTTTCCATTAGAATAAACAGTCCCTGTAAGGGGTTTCACAATATACCGGTATTGAGAATAATCATGATATTAATAACTGTGCTTATTGGTATTGTGCTATTACAACAAACATGAAAATATTGTGAATTAATTAATGTAATGAATTGAATTAATGTAGTTCAGCACCAGTATCTGGTTGTATTGCACCTATTTAATATTTTGCCTCAAGAGCCACAATGGTTACAAACTTGCTTCTGTGTTCCTGTAGCTCATTTGGTAGAGCATTGCATTAGCAGTGCAAAGGCTGTGGGTTCGATCCCAGGGAACATATGTAATGACAAATTGTAAAACCTCCTTCGCTTTAGATAAAAGCATCTGCCAAATGCACACATGTAAATGTAAACACTCTCTCTTCCTCCATATAATGGTATTGTGTGTGTGATTCATTGGTCAAAAAAGAAAATTTGATATATGACTATTTAGTAAAAACATCAACAAATATTGTGATATTATCGTTACAGTAAATTCTTTTGGCCATGATATTCATGTAGTGTAAATCTCATACTTGACAGGCCTAGTCCCTGACATATATACAGCAGCAAAACGTTGCTATGCAACCAACAGAACAATCAGCTATGACTGTGCTGTGTGGTCATGATTAAACCACGGCTATTGACCAATCAGCATCAAGGACCTAAACTACCTGTTTTCAAAGAAAAACATCTCCAAATACAATAAATACAGGTTCACAGAAAAAGAATCGCTTTTCTATTTTTTACAATGATTTCCAGTGTCATGTCATGTCAACCTGCTTTTTGGTCCAAAACCAGAAGCACAGCTACAAAAAGCTTTGCAAGGCAAATGTCTAGCAGATTTGGAATAAACCTACACCACTAAACCTGACATGAAAGATAAAATTCTATTTAGAACATAATTGCTCATCTGTTTCTTATAGGTTTAGTGAACTCTAACTGTAGCAATTCTTCAATAGGCAAATTGCAATGGTGGCAATTATGCCTGAATATAATTACGAACGCTCAAGTCAATTAGCTGCATGAATCCATTTGGCTAGGAACTGCGGGTCTTTTATGCCATATTCATTAGCATAGCATGAGATCGCAGTGGGGAGTCCTCTGTGCATGCTGAGCGCAAACATACCTCCCAGGATATGACCAGCTCGTGCCTGCGACCATTTCCTCCTCTCACACTGGCTGGGGCCACAGAAGGAACTGTACAGAAGAGATACTGCAATATTATGCTAAATTATACTGTCATCCCAGATGTATTTAGACACTTTAGTCACATCTAATGTTTGAATGTCATTACATTAGAAAACAAAATAGCAGTGCAGTTTTATAGACATTGACAGAAATTGTTAGGTTTTAAATTAGACAAATAGACATGCAGTTTGGGCACTACTGTATTATGGTAATGATTTACACTTGTCTGCTAAGGCACATATCGCTACCATAGAATTATAAGGTTCTATCTGACATTTTTGTCAAAATTGAGTTATAGACATATTCTTTCTCTAATATAACTTATTGACACAATTAAATGTGTTTTATTTTTTAAAAATGCATTTTAGGTGTTTAATTTGAAAAACAAAAGGTTCAGTTTTGGTATTTACAATGGAATGCAAAAACTTTAAACCTCAATATCTCAAAACTGGTCAAAATGCAGATAGAACCTTATAATTCTAAGGTAGTGATATATAAACATAAGTGGAAAACACAAATATCCAATAAAAATCACACTGAGATCAGCTGGTTTAAAGTCATATCTGAAAAGGCTCGGAAAAGTGAAGTTAGTTCTAAGAAAAGCTCTTACATAACTTGTTTGAAGATGCCACTTGGTTTGACATTTTGTTATCTAACGGAATTACATTCATGCATTTAATAAGCACTGTTTTTTTGTCTAAATGCTTCTTGGAGTCTGCAAATTTTAACTTTATTAGTTTAAACTTTATTAGTTTAAAAAAAATTTCTTGACTTAAATCTGTATGCAAACTTGCATGCTGTGCGATTGTACAACAAAGCCATTATTTACCATTACACTAATAATGATTAAGGTAACGTCAAGTACAAAAATTCACTTCTTTGGCAAAACTTTACTTAGAGAGAAATGTCTAATACTTGTGACAAGCAGATCTGACCTTTTGTTTTGCATGAGCAGAAATACAAAATCTTGCAGAACAATGAGACAACGAACAGCAGCATGTGATAACCGCATGACAACGACAATAATTCAAGCAGCTTTAAATGATGATAAAGGAGTAGCTGTCATTATATTCATATATTATGACATTCTGCGACTGAGTTCGGGCTGAGCCTGCTGAATGTTTCTGAAGTGGAGAGTGTTTTTGTTCTCCATAAATAGAGAATTCTGCAGCCTCTTTGCCTGAGGGCACGAGTGCCTTTCTGCCTCGACTCAAATGCAAAACTTGTTTAAATTCATGTAAGCGGCTTATTCTCCACTTTTCCTCCAATTAAAATAGAAGCAGGGTCACCCTGGATATTCAGATGGGGCGGCAGCAGTCGTAAAAATGTGTCACAACACACTTCCACACGATCTCTCCAGTGGAGAATAAACTAGGTGTGTGTATGTGTGAAGAGCGTTTATTTATTCTTATTTATTAGTGTTCAGGTGCTCTGCTGGAGTTCATTTAGCTGGGTGATATTCACGGGTGAAGGAGCCAGTGACAGATACCTGCTTCTTTAGTGCGGATCGCTCTGGAGGGGGCGCTCGGGTCGCCCGTTCCTATGGCGTTTGTTGCCACCACCCGAAACTCATATTCCACCCAGGGGTTGAGCTCCACTGCCATGGCAGACTCCATGTTTCCTGTCACCGGGTCTGGATCTGAGGGTTGTGTAGAGCAAAGTGGTGATGTACCAGAAACAAAGGAGTTAATACAGATTTGTAACATAGGCAGACGGTTCCTGTTATGTAGCATCTTTAAAGATGAGATCTGTGTAGAGGCAATGTGTAGTATGCTTCAGGCAGACACAAAACAACAGAATATAAAAAACCATGGATAAGGCAGGATGCAGCACACAAGATACAAGACAATAAGGCTGAATACAAGCTGGGAGTATGATTTCATTGTTGTTTTGTGAGTCTAAACTAAAAATCGTTTTGTTGTGAGTCTAAACAAAATCTCATTTAGTGTTGTAGGTTTACTTCATCTTCAGAATTGACATAATAGATATAAACTTGTCTTTATGACTTTAATTCTGGCTTCCCAAGACAATTATTTCTGTATTCAATTTTATGTTTATTATGTTTATTTTGAACATGTATTTTCATGCTTTTGCTGTCTAAAGGAGTTTAAACTAGTTACACAACAAAACGAGTAAATACTGTCTCAAATGTTTTGTGATGCCGTGTACGCAGTGCTTCAGTTTCCATTTCTTTGAGTAATTGTCCTTTGAATAAGTAATTGAAAAATGTTTCCATCTCTTCAAGTAAAGTGAATTTCCAAATTCGATTTCACTCATGGTTTAAATCAATACATGAGAAACACTAGATACAAGATTGTGTTTGCCCAGAAGACTGCCTCTTCATTCTACACACCTCATTTTAGTCGAGAGACACAATTGGCTGTGGACCAAAGCTCCAGGCTGCCTTCTGTCTACAGTTAAGGTCTGTACATAACCTGTGGGAATGGCGTCCTGCTGCAGGCCTAAGACTGAAATGATAAACTCCCAGATGCTTTCCACATGAATCCCCCATCCCCCCGCCTACGGCTTGCCCTACCTTATCCCTTCTTCTACTTCAATCTTATGATATTTTCTTTCTCCCCTGCTATTCCTCTGTGACCACTCGTTTCTTGGTTTGGGCCCATTCCACTGTATACTCTCTGTATTTTTCTTCAAACAGAGCTTTAAACCTGTTCTTCAAACAGTAGCATGCTGCATTTTTAGCTAGGTTGAAAGAATGTTTCTATAATGTTTCTATTAAGTAATGACAAACATTAAAAACAAGTTTTAAAAATGTTCAAAACGTTCAGCTATTGCTTTTGAATTGTTATTCGAACTTTTTTGACATTCTATTGTAGCTAACTGTTGTATGAAACCTGAACTAATAACAATGTTTAGAAAGTCTCAATTAACCGTTTTCCTCTTTACATCCTTTAACTAACCTGACCGGGTTAAGCATTTAAAGCGCTATTATGTGGTTATCTTTATTTTAGTTATTTGTGTGAATTTTTTTTATTTGAGGAGTGATTATATAAGTGATTAGTCATTATATAACTTTGCTAACATTCACTGTCCATGTTTAAATGGATAAAAAAACTTGTCTTGTCTTTGAATAACAGCCCTAATTATATGGTATTACTGTAAGATTCACCAAATAAAGCAATTTAACAACAGATGTGTGAAAATATAATTATGCAACTCAGTTACATTCTCTGACAAACTCAGGATAAAGAGGCAGGGATGGGAAGGTTAACCTACGAATGACCTTCAAATTAATTTGTCATCTGATTTCCACCAGTGACATTTAAGAAAAGCACAAACACAGACATTTAATAGAGGTCAACAGTCTCTGCCACACGTCCTTATAAACAGATGGGAAAAAGTCAACTCCCCGAGCTGAAGTCTGCATTTATAGAGACTGTTAGTTGCGGTACACTGAAGGCCAAAGGTTTGGATTGAGTCCGTATGTACCAAGTAATGAGGTATTTGAAAAATTGAGACCAGTAGATTTTTAAAATATTGGTATGTACGGAACAACCTCTGTGTCAGGTCATCATTAATTCTGTTTCTGACAGTAACTTGGGAAAGATCAGGGATCAAATTAACCTTTTGCTCCAGAATGGGAGAGTAAATTGGGAACATTTACCAGGCAGAAATATTTTATTGCATGAAACTGTATTTTGCATTTTTTCCAATAAACGTATATATATATATATTTTCCTTATTATTCAGTCGTTTTCTTATTTCTGACAAATTGCACAGGTCGTTGAGTCATTCCAAATAAACCAGTTTCCATCTCTCTGTGAAACTGCACAAAAACATGACTTTGTTTCTAATATATTAGTTGTGGTGGCTTATTGTGAGAGATATTTTACAGATAATATGTGCCGCCACACAAAGCTCTGAAGAAAATAACTTCAGGCTTCCAGATAAACTTTTGATATAGACTGAAAATGAACTTCTGATGGTCACTTTACCACTGAGGTAACCATTGTTACAAGCCACCTCAGTCATCTGACGTACTTCAACAAAACAGCAAAAGGTCATAATGTAGCTCCTTGATACATCTTATTTACATTTTATTTCCCATCAGACAGTTTTAAGTCACATTTGGCGTGTGTTCATTTAGAACCTGGTAATAATGTAACACTTCTGAAAACACACATACATTGGATCCAGATGATGTGTATGGAGTTGATTACCGGTTTTCACTGTCTGCCAGCCCAGAGAGAAAGGGCTACGTGCCTGTACATTGTACGCTGTGATTGGACTGTGGTTGTCAACGCCGTGGCTCCATGACAACGTTGCTGTGGTATCTGTGATCTCCTCTACAATCACCACTCCAGGAGGTCCAGGAGGGCCTGTAAACAAACACATCTCTGTGATTTCAGCTAATCTGAAGGATATGCAGAGCCGCAGATTCACTGACAGGAAAGACTTTTTTGTAATTAAATTGGGTGGACGGCTCATTTAGCCAAGTTTCCGTAATAACAGCATTTTGGAAGTGGTCACAAAACTTCCTTTGAATGTGGTTCTTCTGATCACAAAAGCAGTCTATATCCAGTTTTCACCTGTATTTAGTGCTGTCCACTTGTTATTGGATCACCCAAAATAGGTGTTAATATAAGGTGTTAAGTGTACTAATTCAGCAATAATTCTGAAGGTTGTTTACATAGTACAATAAACTCTTTAATCACACAAGATCAAGGAAAATTTAATTGCTAATCACTCTTTCAACGTTCAGTAATGCATCAACGTATGTAAACAGGTTTTATCCTGGCGTAAATAATACTCAAACATGTTGATAAACAATGTGTGTACATGTGGAGCTCAATTCACAGTTGTAATCTCCAAAGCAACAAACAAGTGAATTCAACCATGCAAGGATTTTAGATGACATGGATCTCTTGTCAAGGATTTCACACTGATTAAAAAGCTCTCTTTCTCTCCCTGTGTCTATTGTGGGTTCTGTGCCAGCTCTCAAATGCTTTTCTGTCTTAAACTCTGCTTGTATACGCTTGTTCTTCAGCCTTTAGAAGTGAATGCAATTAGTGTGTGCAGATACAGTGACCAGCCTAGGAAAAACTGCTCGACCAATCAAATCAAAGTTCTGTGCAGCCTGACACGGTCGTATTAAGAGTTTCTGCTGAAAGGCTCCTTTGCATTCAAGCGTGTTAATATGCACATCGTGACAGCGTGCTAGCAGCGGTAGCGGCTTCTGTTTGAGGTCTGGATGAAGACCATGAAAAGGGTTTTCTTGTCTAAGAAGAAGCTGAGCACATGTGGATCTGTGCAGGCCCACATCATGAACACATCAATGGTGCTCCAGCAGGGCAGACGTCAAATTACACCATTCTTTGTGAAGAAAATAGCCACGGATATCACAGAATTGATGTGCAATTAGGAGGTGCGTCAAGTCTATTCTTTGGGCTTGTGCCGGCCAATCATAGACAACGTGATTGTTCTATATGGCGACAGCAGGAGGAAAATTCCTCTGTCCTCAAAGTGCGTTCCATTTTGAGATTTTATTTGCTTTATATGATTGCCTGTAATGGTCTAATACATTTAGAAAAATCTAAATGTGATAAAGTAAAACTGAAGTGCTTTGGGCATATCTGGTGGACTTAGACTTACAGGCCAAAACTGCAGGACATTGTGTATGGTCATGCAGAGAGGAGAGAGTGATGCACAGAAATGTGATGCACATTAAACTTATTACAGAGATGTTATGATGGCATTTACAAATAACAAAAACAGTTGCCACTTGTTTGTCACAGGAGCATAACAAGTTTGTAATTTTCATCTGTGGGATCACTACTAATTAACAAACTGTTAATTAAATGCACAGTTGCAAGCACTTGTTACAGGCAAATAACTTTTGACACTTAAGTGCAGAAATGTTTCATCTGTATATGACAACATGAAATGACATTTAAAACCTCATTTAGCCTCTCGAAAGAGACGTATTTCAGAGTGCACAAGAATATTCAGCTAGTAATAATGAAGGGTGGGTGACTTGATCGAAAGATGTGCACAAAAGACCAGGGACCACCAGGGACTTTTCGTTTTTACTTTATGTGGGCATTAATATTTTCAGCATAATCTGGGGCAGAAGATTTTATCTAGCTTTTAACTAGACTTGAAAAACAAGCAGTAATGATATTATTGGTCAGCATTACTCACTCATGCAGCCTTGGTTACTTCAGAAAAAAATAATAAAGAAAAATATTGTTATATCTGATGAAAACTGAAATTGTGTTCTTTCAAACACTGTACTGTTACAATTAGGTCCAAGGGCATTTATTAATAGAGTAAACCAGACATTCTGATTTCACGTTATTAAAAGAGAATTACATGTAATGTGTAAGAATAAGGTTTCAAGTGGTTTTTTACCTCTCACGAGCAGTTCGGCCTCCGCGAGCACACTGTCTGCACTCGTCTGCGCCCGGCAGCCATATTTCCCAGCATGCTTCAGAAGGATGCTCCTGATCATCAGGTCTGCTGTGGAGGACTGCTGAATTGAGACAAAAGAGAATGCATGAGAGAGAAGTGAGGTAAAGAGAGAAATAGACCTCCATGCACTGCTTGACACCTGAGCAATGGGCCTCTGCTGCAGCCTCTATTGGCTTGTCTGGATTAAGAGATTCCTGTTCGGTTTAGGAGAACGCTTGCCATTACTTTCCTCAATCTGCTCCTCTCTGGCAATGAGAAACGCCCCGGGCAATACTGCGAATAATTCAAGGTCTACAGGCAGCTGTTTAGTACAGGGACTGATTAAAATTACAGCACATGGATCAGACAGCTATGTGCCGCACCGCAGTCTGCTATAGTGAATGTGTTGTCAAAATGGCCGCGTGTTGCCTGTGAGGATTGTTACGGTTCAAATTCCAATTCAAAATCAAAAGGAAAAACATATTTGCATAAAGATTTTTGCACTGTACCATTTTCATAACAATGCAGCACATACATTTTCCCCATTCATTACTGTAATGCATTCAGATGTTTTACTGTTGACTTTATGCATATTTAAATTTTAAAGTAGGCTACTTTGTAAATTGACAAAAAGATGATGATTATTCTCATTACTGTACTAAAACAAACAAACAAACAAACAAAGAGCTACTTTATCGCCTTTTCCCTTTCTCTCATTCTCTACTGTGATTTAAAAAAACAAGTCAAGCAGAAAATGGTCTGACAAATCACAGAGATGAAAATGTGCTATGAATATTCTAGTAAAGTAAGCGTCTATTTGCTGAAAAGGCACTTTCTGAAGTTCAGCAGTAGAAGATGCGATTCAAGTGGGAATACAATCTGGTACAAGTGTCTGATAATATATTCTATACAACTGAAAAGCTAAGAACTACATGAGAACAATATGTTAAAATAAATAATTCAGTTTACACATTTGTAATGCGGTAGAGAAGCTGCAGAGCAAAGGTGTAATGAACTCCACCTGAAGAGCCTGTCTGTATCTATCTTGAAGAAACATCTCACAACACAATGTTTCTATACAAGCACTCCCAACTGTTAATGCAATTACTGAAAGCTATATAAGAGTTAATAAAGAAAAGAACTACTTCACTGTTGTTTTACTGTTTTTCTGTTTGTGTTTTTCTTATAAATGCTGGATTTGTGTACGGCAGCCAGGTTTGTGCGGCATTCAGAGTTAAATTGAATTAAATTCCTGAATTTCAGGAAGAGTCAGTAAACAGAGTGCAGAACTGCTAATTAAACCAAATTAAAATGAAGAAATGAAGGAATGAAGAAAACTTCAGCGATGTTTTAAATAATGCATATCACTATCCACTCTATCCAACACTATCCATTCAAAAACATCTGGCATTCTAGAAACATTTGATTATAATAATCTGTAATAATCTGTATAAACAAATGTCTACAATTCCATTGGCTAAATGTATTAATTTGATTTTAATATGTGATCAAAATAAATGTTTAAGTTAATATATTAATTATATAAACTTTCATTTTATGGACCATGTTGGAGGAACACATACATTTCCAGGACGCTATTAATGACCCCCCAAAATATTCAGAATAGAGCCACACAATTACAGCTCATTATAACTCAAATTCCATTTTAACATCCTGTGTTCCAACTCCTGAACTGAAAGGAATCTGCTTAACACTGATGGTGGCACTTCTCATTACTGTCTCCTCAGAATAAATCGCTTGTGTTGTGGCATTTCCCATTTGATTTGGTCTGCCACATGAGTCAATACAAATGTAAAATAACAGCAATAAACAGAAGATTTTTTTTACTTGATAATTACTTAATTAACATAAATTACCAAACTCAAAACTCAAAACTCAACGACCCAAACAAACATTTGATGTCTTGACAACCAGCAATTAAACCCTTTCTGGCCTAATCGAACATATAAACTCGTAAACCCAGGCAAACACTGCATATCTTCACACACATCAGATGACAATGAGTGTAAAACAGTGACAGTTTCAAGTGCTTGTGTGAGAGGAAACATACAATGTTGTCACCCTAAGGGAAGAATTAAATATGCCCATAATTTGATATCGAGACGACACAACTTGGTTTGAACTTAATTGTGTCAGCCACACTGGAACCGATCCATTCATAATAGAAGAGTTTACTAAATACCAGCTGAGAGGAGATGACTTCAGGCAGTCAGAGTGGCTTGTTTATTTTATGGTCAGAGCTAGGCTATATTTGGAATGGAATACTGGACCACATTGCACTAATTCTGGCCAAGAACTGCCCAGTTAGACAGAAAAGGGGCCATCTGAGTGACCTGTAAGCTGACCAACCACAGTTTGCTCTTTTTACACATGACAGAGAATACATAAATGCTCAAGGATGCCTTGTTTACTTGCTACTGAGTGTCTCAAACCTGTTGAATATCTTTTTTTTAAGTTTCAATGTCACAATCCTTGCAACCTTCGGTAAATACATTGACTATTTCATCCACACAAGCGCTCCTTGTAGTAGTTTGGAAACTTGGAAACAACTTTTGTTTCCTTTTTTGTTTTTGACAGACTTAGACCTTGCTTCCTTAAAATTGTGTAAAGCTATCAAAATGGTCAATTTTAAACAAAAAAACAAACAAAAAAACAGGCTGTGCATGTGTGTGACGAATAGTCATAAAATCAGTTTTTTTTTCAGAAATATTTTGTTTTTCAAGTCCCTGCAGAAACAATATGTAACTGTTCAAATATTTGATCATTCTAAAATTCAAACAATTTTTAGGATATTTTTCCTTTTTCAGTTGCTTCCTCACAGTATTTATTTGTTTGCTCTGGCACAATACAACCAGTAGCTTTGGAAAATAAAATCAAAGCAATCCAAAAGCAGAGCAAACATCTGAGCGTGTGAAATAACTTCATTGGTGGGTTTTGTGGCGGCAGAATGCCTGTTGATGCTCTGTAATCAGGGAGAGCTCTAAATCCTGCAGGGAAGGTGGAAGGTGTGCGGGGCGACTGCTCCTCTGAGACTCTGATAAACATGATGGTGTGAATCACAGAAGGGTCTTTCATCATCATGACATGCAGCCCTGGCTGACCTTTCGCTGGATTGATTCTCACTCCAGTTAAAGCAGGATTTGGTACAATATGGCATGCCTAAAATAAGTAACTGTGACTCCATCTGTTCAGAAGTAACAGATTGAAGATAGAGTTATGATTCTCTTTTCAACAGTCATGAGACCAGAGGAATATTTGTAGGGTAGAGAAGTGCAGTAAAGCCAAAAAAATCAAACAAAAATGAACTTACTGATATAAAAATATGGGTCAATGACACTTATTTTCAATAATCAATATCACAGCTAACAAAAAACGTAAGTGATGTAAGTCTGATATATCACGTCAATGGCAAACATTTAAAACACTAACACTGACCGATACTAACGCAAAATAATATACTGTTTAAAATACAACAAGCTCTAATATTATCTGCTTCTAATATCAGCCAAGCATTAGTTGATATTTAACAAAACCAATACCAATATATTGGTGAACATGATGTATCACACATCCACAAAACACACACAAATACCAAGGTACAGAACAGAAATATAACCACAAAGACACTTTATGGGGTTTTCTTTTGACTGGATGTCACCTCCAACACCAGCACAAGGTCAGAGAGACACAGCTGTAGTGAAGAAAAGCTCTTACTGTTTGAATGTACTCAAAATGACCGCCCTCCTGCTGAGCGTTAAGGGGCTGGTTATTGAGCAGCCAGAGGAAGGACACGTCCAGGGAGGGGTCATGAGTGACCTTACAGCTGAGAACCACACTCTCTCCCACCGTCACCTCCACCCGCATGGGGCTCAACTCCACTCGCATGGGCTCTGAAACGAGAACACGCTCCTGTCACCAGCTCACCACGACATCAAAAGGGTAAAAAACATCTGCATGTGTGTCACAATCTCCGAGGAGACTTTGAAAAAAATATGAGATCATTCCAACATGAGTGAAAGTCATGATGCATCTTTTGGGAAAAGAAGGGAATGTGTAGAAAAGGGTTTAGTGTTTGTCATATTTATTCTGCAACGTATCAGATGTTAACAAACAGAAGCTGTTCAGCAGTATGGCACATTAAACTCATTCTGTTATTCATCTGCTCATATGCGGTGACATCAAGGAACTACAATTAGTGAAAACAACTGAAAACACTTTAGACTATAAGACCATTACTGAAGATGAAATTAAAATTGATCTCTTGTATTATTATCATTATCAGTGCAATTCAGACTAAAAAGTTTTTTAAAATCGTATTGCAAATCATATTTTAAAGTCATCTAAGTCATCTACAGTACGTCACTTAATTTTATCTCATGCTGAACCACATTTTTGGGTACAAAACTGGGGTACAAACTAGTAATTCAACCACATAAGTACTTTTGTAAACTATGCATTCCATTCAACAAAGACCTTCCATACGCCATCAGGTACAGTCGAAAAAACCTACCCCCAGCCTCCATCATGATACAGCATAGCTTGTTTTCTTGCTGACAAACAACCTCAACAGTCTGTAAAGTAGGTAGCAGTGAAGACTCCTGTGAACTGATTCTTGAACAGGTGTAAAAACCCTGTTTACGCCCGACCAGCTGCACTGAATTATTCTCTCATCCAGTTCAGGCAGGGGGTCTGTTTGGTTTTGAGTGGTTAACCATAGGCTGAGGATAAACTGATGGGTCCCTCACCTTTCACCAGCAGCACAGTCATTAACTCTGCTGATCCGAACTGGTTTTCAGCACGGCATACGTAGCTTCCCTCATCTGTGCGACTGGAGTTAATGATGCGCAGGGTGTTGTTGCGAAGCAACATGATCCTGTAAAAAAAACACAGAGGAGGATGTAATTCATCTGCCAGAGGAAATATTTACTCACTCCTCCAGAAGGTAAAAATAAACAGATTTGCCTAAATAAACAAAATGACTACAACAAACTAATCAGCATGCACCTGTACAAAAGAAGTTTTTCATGGTAAACAAATTTTTTTTTCTAACACTATTATTTGTTTCCATAGTATTTACTTAGTATTTGCATAATATTTGTCCTTTTCTCCAAACCGACTTACAGTGAATTTAAGCTGTGTATTCGCTGGGAAATCGAACCCATGACCTTGGCGTTGCTAGCACCATGTACTATATGGCCTACATTAAAGTACCATGGTATCTGATATCATCACTGTACCCTTGTGCTGCCACAGCACTTATTAGCACTGGACATTGGAACAATAATTTAAAGCTGAACCTAAGAAATGTTTAAAGTTTAATTCAGGCCTACTTTTCAGTGTTTCTGTAGCTCATTTGGTAGAACATTG
>JAZGTK010004854.1:0-23549 GCA_036877625.1 Ambastaia sidthimunki
GGTACTGAAGGCTGTTATCCTATGATGCATGTATCTCTCCACTTGAATTATATTAGATTACAGGTAACCAGTCTTTCTGTAACCTGTATGTAATACACACATATAGCCTGCATGAAAATAATTTAAATAATAAAGTAATTAACTAGCAGGTTTCTGGAGACCTTTGTTGTGACTATTTTGATTCATCCCAGTGACCCAATCAAATCTTTGATTCCGTTCATTAATAAGATTGTTTAGTAAAACAATCACTAAACAATGCTGATTTCTTTAGTTAAGGACATATTCATTTGCACATGTTGTTTATTTATAAGCTTATCGTTTATGCTATAGTCAGTTTTTGAAAATAGAAAAAAGTAAATTTAACGAAATCACATGCATTACGGGGGAAACTTAAGTAAACATTAACTGGCAGTCAGTGCATGGAAATAAACTAGAATGATTTATTCATTTTTATGATCCTTTACTAACTGATCCCTTTACCCTGTTAAATACTTTCTTCTCTTCTGCCACAAAACATATTTTCTTTATTCTGTCTGTGACTTTGAAAATTGAATCAATTGAAAGCAGTGGAGGGGGAGTTTTTGATTGATTTGAGGGTGATGCAGGATTTCTGACTCAAGTGAAAGGATGCTGGTGGGCTGGTGTCTGCATCACCCTCTTATCATCATTAACTTGAGGTCATTAGTTCTGATAGCGGTTGAGTTAAGAATGATTCAGCAGTCAACAGTGCCACCTAGTGCCAGACTGTCTCCTCCGTGACCTGGAAAATAAATTCACATTGATTCAGTGAATATGCTGCGACGCATTAAAAAAGATGAAATGATTTAAAGGAGCAGAGCGTAATTTTGGTAGTTCTCTCCAGACACAGAGCACTACTGGTCCAGCTGAACATTCACACATTACTTTTAACTGCATTTTATGCTGGTTGTTTCCTTTTAAGCATATCAACTTATGGTTGCTGTAGTACACTACTACGGTGTTGTCATGTAAACCTCATTGCATTACATGTTTCAGTGAGTTGGGCCCAGTTATTATCATTATTATTATGAAATCTTATTTCATATGAAAAATAATGTTTGTACTACTTTCTGTTTATTCGCTTATGGGATGTGAAAGACCACTCTGAGTGCATTGCTTTGTGGAATACTAGGCATCTGTTCCGATTGAATTCTGCTTATTTTGGCAGATTATTTGCAGTAAATCATAATGGTGTTTCATGCATACAGAAAATAATCATACTGTGCCTGGTATGTATACTGCAAGAAGTGTAGTGTGTTGTAATAGTGTGGCAGTGTAATTATTATTTGACTTAGAAGCTTCCCAGCTCTCCTTTGAAGTCATCTGTTTGTTTGTCTTTGCTCCTGTTTCACTTTCTTTTATATTGACCTACTGTGTCTGCAGAACCCAATTCCATTGATGCAGGCATCTCTATACAGACCGAAGTGGCCTGTGCACCCATAACAGGTACCACAGCAAGTGTGGTGTAATGTCATTGGCCAGAGACTTCTGCATCACTGTGATTCCCTCCAAACGTGTTACTCCTCTTTGTGTGGTTGTGTTGTCTTGGTTATTTGTTTTGATGTCAAAGCCGTCAGTGGTGGTTACATTGGTGTCAATTGAACCACTGTGTTACTTTGATGATGATTGTTATCAGCTTCCATAAGTTTCTTCCTCAGGGCCCTGTGCAATACTTAAGCTTTTTGCCTTGTATCATTCCATCTGTCCTGGTTTTCTCCTTAACAAACAGTTTTTACAAACCAAATTGTTTTAAAATCCCAAGCAGGACAAACTGAGCAGTTACATTGAGCAATATCAACTTCATTGCCTTTCTTCATGTTCCAATTGGTTTCCTGTGCTGCAGGTATGAATGGCAAGAGTATTTTGAGTGCCATGGGTCGACACACTCCAGAACACTCCGCAGGGATTACACCAGGCTCAGGGGCCAACACATCTCCCTGCTCCTCTCGCTCCTCCTCACAACGCTCCGGCACAGGGGGCCACACTCCCAGGGGCAACCACAGGTCACCTGGCACACAACCCAAACACCCTGCAGGCAGCAGCAGTAGTAATGCATTGGCTCTCTCCAAGACCAACAACTCCCCACGCCTCTCCCCAGGTCAGATTCATGTACAATGAACAACCTTTTTATTCATGTGAAATTCTTAACCTTATTAACAGAATAGTTTAGCTGTCATACCCTTTCTTTACACAAACTATCATATGAATTTGGAGTATAGTTGTATGTATATAATTATTGAAGCTTGAATGTTCCAGTCTACATTAATATTAAATGCATGGGAAAAATGACCAGTACCTTCTTAAAAAATGTTCCTTTTGTGATCCAAGGAAAAACAGCTGCTGTTATCACAACCCACACTTCCTGTAGATCAAAATGCACACACATAAACATTTTGGTGTGATTTGTTATTACTAATAATCATATGATAATTGACATTATTCCAGAGAGAAGTCAAACGGAAAAGTGCACGTCTCTCCGGAAGACTCCTTCTCCACAGAAGGGCTCTTCACTGCCCTCACCACAAGTGGTCTTCCTAAAAGACATTGTGTGTTACCTGTCCCTGCTGGAAAGAGGAACACCAGAGGACAAGCTTGAGTGTAAGTTTCATTTAGCTGAACATGTTTTTCTGTGGAGTTAGAAAATACTTGAGCTGTTTTGGGGAATTCATTTTAAAATGTTTATCAATATGTTTGTGGCAATGCATTTTTAAAGTAGACTGATTATTTTGCTGAGCCTTGATGAAGCAAAGACACTTTTTCTTTAGACTTTTAAGAGTTTCTATAGACTTTTAGGGGAACTAAAACTAAGATTAAAAACTAAAACAAAACAGGAGTCAATGAGGTTTCTTTAGCACCACTGGTAGAGTGTGTTGTATACCTACATAATTGTTTACCATAAATTCACTGTCATTCTCTTTGAAAAAAATGTGTCTTTGAAAGAAGTATATTTGATTTTGCAAATGAAGTCGCTCAGCCCAGTCATACCCAACCGCAGCACAAGCACTAGTCTAACTCAGTGACATATATTAGTATTCAGTTCATTCCTGCAGCTGTGACATATTTAATTCCTTGATTCACGATGCATATTTAAATGCAGCATGACAACAGCAGATATGGATCTTGGATCAGATGGATCTTTTAAAGGTTTGAACACTCTGTTAATTTGATTTCATTTATTAGGGCTTGAGCCAGAAGGCTGTCCAGCCAGTTCTGTCAAGCTGGCTGTCCAGCCAGTTCTAATCACACATTCGATTCAAGTGAAAACAACCCAAGTTGGTCACTACACATGAAACATAAACACATAACATGTTTCTCATACACCCTGATAGGTGTTTAATAGCAACTCCACAACCTTTTCTGGTCTGCATTTGTTTGACATTTGACCCCTCAGATGTGTGTAATGAGATCTATTCAGTGGCCTTTAAGAATAACTGCGTGAAGCTTCCAGAATCCCACTCCCCCTCTCTCTTCAATGGCTTATCCACGCTCCTGTCCTTATGTGCTGTGGGGTTTGCGCTAACAAACCTCTTTAGCTTAGCAAAGTTATTTCTGCCCAGAGCTAATCCTCACTAACTGTCTCAATCGGCCCACTGATACCAGGACAGCCGGGTCACACTCAAATGTGTCCCTGCTCTCAAAAGGGGCTCAGGTGATAGCTTTAAGTCTACACGTTAGCTGGCCTCACAATGAAGCTCTCAGACAGAGGCTACACCTAGAATAAGACGGGACCTCTTATCTGTCTTTTCTTTCACCCTAAAGTCATGTTCCGGCTCTACGATACAGATGGAAATGGTCTCTTGGACAGTTCGGTAAGTCCTGATTGTCTGTTGTAAAGTGTATATAGTATAATAGTGAGATGCCATTTCTGCAATACATACATCCATTAGATTTTCTAGATCTCATAGACAAGACATTGAAAAAAAGTAAATGCACAGTATATATTTAATATGACATTAACAGCATGTATGTAGTTAGCATGTATGATGTCATTGTGTTGGGTTGCCATACCCAATATTGTCATAAGCATTTCATTGCATTTTAGTGTATTTGTAAAATACACAGTTTACTTGACTAAGTGTTTTAAAAATGTGTTCTCTATGGTCTATAACTGTCTGAAGCAATTATTGTTGTTCATACAGGAACTCGACCGTATAATAAATCAGATGGTCCATGTAGCCGAGTACCTGGAATGGGATTCTACAGAACTACAGCCGGTATGAACTTTGAACTTTGCATGAACCATCCTGAACTTTGACCTTTGACCACCAGGCCATCCAAACATACCTGATGCAATCAATATCTCCTTTTCTTTATTTAAATATGTTATATAACAGATTCTTAAGGAGATGATGGAGGAGATTGACTATGACAGAGATGGAACAGTCACACTGGAGGAGTGGATCAGAGGAGGAATGACCACCATCCCGCTGTTAGTGCTGCTGGGAATGGAGACGGTGAGATGCAGTAACTGTGAGTGCAGAATCTGTGTGTGAAGGTGTAGTGTTGACCTTTCACTTTCAGAATGTACAGGAAGATGGCCAGCACGTCTGGAGACTGAAGCATTTTAACAAGCCAGCATACTGTAACTACTGCCACACTATGTTGTTAGGAGTGAGAAAACAGGGCCTTTGCTGCTCACGTGAGTGTCTGTACAGCTGCCTGTATGTCTACAGTATCAGTCTGTCTGTCTGTTACAAAAACAACCCCTGTTAATGATTCGCTGTTATTTAATTTTGCAAATAAAGGTAACACCAAGTAAAGCAAAGAATAGAACTTCACCTATCAAACTTATACCTTCAGAAATCCGTCTCTCACAGTTCTTTCTTCTGTTTGACAGTATGCAAGTACACAGTCCATGAGCGCTGTGTGTCCAAAGACATTGCTGCTTGCATTAGCACCTACGCCAAGTCCCGCAGACACACCAATGTGAGTTCACTCCACTCTCCTTTAATTAAAGGGTTTGCTCTGAAGAATAATTTACAGCCCGTTCAGAAGCAATAACAGTGTCCAATAAGCAAGATTAAAGGAGTAATTCACTCAGAAATGTCATTTAAACGCCCTTTTTTTGTTCTGATTATTCTCTTTTTCTGTTAAACTGTAAAATATTCAAGTAGCTCTTTTCCATTCTAATGAAAATGCTTTATATCACCAAGCTTCTAAAAAAAGGCAAAAAGTTTGAAGACATGTAAATAAAAACGCATTTTCATTTTTTGTGCTAGTTATTATGCTAATGCCTGAGAGAAGAAACTGCAAAGCACAGATTGATCTGTTATTTTATTCACTGACCCCAATCCAGCTTAGTTTTTACTCAAGGCAACTTCCCAGACCCCCATCTCTTGATTTAACCTTAAAGAGATGTTCTGTGGACATGTCAGAAGGTTATGAGAACATCCTGTATGTAGTGGCTCTTTTTTGCTCTGAGAATGAAAAGGGAAAGAGGGAGATCACGCAACACTGCTTTAATAGTTAGTGACACCTCTAAATTTACATCTGTGACTCGACTGAAGATCTGTAGTCTTAAACTTCCTGACTCATCCTGTACAACTACTGCACTGAAGCACTATGGATGGATGGCACTGTATTGCAAACACAGTCTATCAACCCTTTTTTCTATCAACATGTTGTCATTGCATATTACATGATATGGGAATCTGCTGTTTTTAAGATATTTTTTAAGGTCTCATTTTGTATTTTACACCAAGATTTATTGTAAAGTTAATAAGTTTGATCTGTATTGATCAATAAAGTAAGTAAACTGTCAGATTGCAGTAGAAGACTAAGTAGTGTAATGGCTGTATAAATACACGACAGAGCAGCTTAATACAAAATGTGTAGATAGATTGAATATTTATGCTTGAATATTTGACAACAGAACATAACGACTCTCTGTTCGCTGTTTTTTTAGGCTATGCAGCATGTATGGATGGAGGGAAATTCCCCAACAAAATGTGACAAATGTCATCGCAGTATCAAGTGTTATCAGGGTCTTACGGGCCTTCACTGTGTTTGGTGTCAAATCACTGTAAGTCTACATTGACATCCTGTGACCAGTTTAGTGCTTAACACTCACGTCAGTTTTAATAATCTCGTGCAGTCATGGAAGTCTGTTTAGAACTTTGAAATGATCCATCAGTTACCTAAACGAAATACTTGTGTTTTGTGTTCAAACATAAATCCAACATTGGCTTGTTTCTTTAAGATTTAAAAAAGAAACTATGCTAGATTTCCATTTGATTAATGGGAATTTTTAAATATATAATGTTTAATCATTTTTGTCTATTTCTCAGTTTTTAACTAATAAATATGTATGTAAGAATGTTCAAATGCACGATGTGAAACAGAGAAAAGATTACAGGGGAGAACATTTACTCCCAAACTGAGACTTTTCACATGCTTGGAGACATTTTCTTGCAATACTTATACTCCCCACAAGGTGGTAGTCTACACTACGTTTTCCCACCGTTCGGGATTTGTTTTTTTAAATAGCCTTAGGTAATAAAGATAAGTGATGCCACTTAACACTCATTCAGATACAAGTGATGACACCTAACACTTAACTCAGAGGCTTTCTCTCTGCATAATGGCATTTATTATCACATTATACAGCCCTGCACACACCCTGGTACCATCTGTCTCAAGTAGCTTGTACTAAAGTTACTTGCTTTGCATTTACTGACAGTTTCAGCTCTGAACCAGCAACTCATTTTAATATAACTACAGATCCTGCTGTCGCCTGTACTGCTAACATTCACAGTATATTAATGTCTTTTCCTGCGTCAGATAAAATAACTTCTCATGTATGTTTTTATCTTTTCTAGCTCCATAACAAGTGTGCGTCCAATGTGAAGCCTGAGTGTGACGGCGGGCCGTTAAAAGATCACACTCTCCTTCCCTCGTACATCTGTCCTGTTGTTCTGGTGAGATCAGTCCCTCTAACTGCATTGCTATGACATCTTATGTGTTGTATGCATGCAGTTGTCTTATCCATATAATGACAGTTCATGGTGACCACAGCTGTCCAAAAAGCAGCATTAAAATGTCATTTAAGAGACCTTATTATATTAGATTTCTTGAGATGGCACTATTATGTCAAGTCATCTGAATTCAAACGCTTAATATGCACATAATTATTATTAAAATATCAAGATGTCTCACTGCAGGTTTGACATCAAGGACACCAAATGGGAACTGATTTGTGTTTTGAATATATTACTTATAATAAACTATGGTGCTTTTGGAGCTAAATACCCCATCACTACATTCTTACCTTACTTGGAAAAAGTTGGGTTAACAATAATAGAATTTTCTTCTGGTTTTCTATTGGTTTGTAACCTGTATTGTCTTTGGCAGGACCGTCATTCAGCTGTAAAAAGAGGTGAAGGAGAGTCATCGCCCAATACCAGCCCTGAAGATACCAGTCAGTGTTTCAAGTTTACCGGTGATGGTCAAGCACTGCAGGTGAGCCTATAACATACACACCGAAACTGCTAATCTGTGTTTGGTGTGTGTTTGTATTATTTTTGCATCTGTGTGTTTAAGATCAACCCTCTGCCGGGAACACATCCCCTCCTCGTGCTGGTCAACCCTAAGAGTGGCGGTCAGCAGGGCGAGAGGTAAACCCTAATAAAAGTCTTCAAAGCTTTGAAGTCTTTTGCTTAGTCATTTTCTTGTGTTCCAACCTCAGTTTAATCTAGATGTATTTGTCTACTTGTTTAATCTTACTAGATGTGTTTAATAAAGACCCACTCTTTCTCCAGCATGCTGGCAGTGTCCTAAATACCATCAAAGCTAGCAGGAGACAGTAATGCTGTTTAAGAAGGAAGAATGTGGGTGTTGTTTCAGCTCTTACCACCCACCCAACGTCCTCCGGGGGACAGATTTTGGATTTAGTTCAGGCATCACCATAGCAACACAGTTTTAAATACCATTAATTGGCCGATTATCCTCCATTATTAGACGTGCTCAAACAGAGACATGGTAACTGCCCTGCCCCAAAAAAGCAAGACCATTTTGGTGGTTCTTTCGAGACAAACAAAGGAACAAAGTGGTCACCATTGATTCATACTGTACAAAGTGATTTTTTCCACCATGTTCACCCTGCACACTGTGCTGAAAGCCCATTGGTCGGGCTTGACACTTGCCTGCGCTCTTTTGTTCTTTGCATAGAAAACGAATGAAGTCTTCAGTGTTGATAAGTGCTCAAATTATCACCCCCACATAAAAGCATGGCTTGTGACGCACCAACAGCCCTGCATATTCTGTCAGTTTCTTCCACTCTGTGTCTTTAAATGGGCAGAGCAGCTAACATTTATAAATGAAGGACATGCAGGATCCTCAGTAATCATTTTATTGCTTCAAGGTTACTGAGGAGGAATGCAAGAACGTTTTGCTAATATGTGTGCTTCAGTCTCCCTTGGACACGTTTTTAAGTCTGTGTGGATATGTTAAGAACCATTATCCTAAAAATTCTGTTCCAGTATGTTCCAAACTGTATGGCTTTTTGTCCTGAAGCACAAAAAGTAAATTGTTGATGAAATTTCTGCATATAACAATGAAATTTTAGTTTGTTCCTCACACAAACCAGTTGTTTGAATTGTTTGCTTCTTCGCAATAGAAAGTTTGCAGTGCTAATGATTGTAAGCAAGAATGTCACCACATGTGTGTCTGTGTCTTTTTATGGATTCCTGCTGATGTCTTGTTCTTGGCATCTGTCCTCATCAGGGTTCTGCGGAAATTCCGGTACCTGCTCAACCCCAGACAGGTGTACAGTCTGGATCGTGGAGGACCCATGGTTGGGTAAGACAACTAAAAGCATTAATGTTTGAGAGAGGTACATGGAAAAACAATTTTTTGAGTCATAACAGGGAATTGCTTAAAAACAGTTTGACATTCTCGCTGTTGTTTTGTTCTGGCGTGGCTTCCTCTCTTTTTATCATTTTGCTTCCACAAACCTGCAATACTGTGAGCTAACCTGCAATCAACTAGTCCAGGAGAGGAACCACTCACAAATTGGAGCTGACTCTGAGAGACCTACAAGACATTTAGTATGACTCAAACAGCCTCTTCCGAAGCCCCCTGCTGAGTAAATATATTCACTCAAGCGCTGAATGAAGGCAAATGTACTTCTAAATGTGTCAGTCACGACAAGTCAAAAATATTATACTGAAGCCCCTTCACACATACATTTAAAACATCTTAAATTTGGCTTAACTGGTAAACGGGCATTAGCAGCGCCAGTTCATGGGTTTGAGTCCCAGAGAATGCACATAATATGCAATATACATAACATAATACATAACGTGTAAAGCTTTGACGAGCAATGTGCATAAATGTAACGTTATGTAAAAATAATGCAGACCAGACTGGTCTTCATCAGTGAAGTATCTTAGTAGTTAAACTAAAAATAATAACAATAATCAAATAATTACATTAAAAATAATGGATTTTTTTTGTTGTTGTCCTGTCTATCTGAGGGCACCAATTCATCCAGGACTGCCACTGGTGCCCCTTGAAACACATAGGTGCACGATGCCCCTGACAGAAAGAACATTATCTGTGATTTTTTATTTTCTCATGTGCTCTCACTTTCACTGTGGTATACTCATTTAGAGTTAAAACCCACTCAGATGCATTAGTACATTCTGTTCAGCATCCTGCGGTTGTGCAACAGTCACTCTCATTCAGGAAAAAGAGACAGACAAACAGAAAGAAAGAACAGAAGCTAAGCAATAGTGGTTATTTTACAGGAAAGCTGGTTGTACCCTGTTCTATCCCAGCCGGCTCTCCTCACACAATGTTCTGTGGTCACGACTATAGTTGCTCAAGAGTCCATTCACACAGAGAGAAAGTGAAGTGGATTAAATATGGTGTGACACTGCTAATTTTTAAGCATGTAACCAATTCATAACAATATAGTCATAGGTCAGCAACCTTTTATTGAAATGTTCTTGTTATTCACTGTGCCACGTGTCCCACCACCTGTGCTGTTCTCTTTGAGTTCTTGTCATGGCGAGAACTAAAAATGCTTCTTTTTCCCTTTAAGATGTGCCTGGAAATGTCAGTGACCTTATGTTTTGTGTGTGTTGTTATTAATTATCTTCTATGCAAATCCAAAGCAAATGGCTAAGACTGGGAAATGCTAGTTTTATAGAATTCTTTTTTGTGTCTTTCTTAACATCTTTTGTGTTCCATCATTGTGAATGATTGGCACTCGGGTCTAAGGGGAGATCAAAAATAGAGAGATGAAAATAGTCCAGAGTGCTTATTTTGTCAAGTATCAGCATTGAAGAGGCCCTTTTATAGCTTTATAAGGAAAAACAGATTTCACAAGTGTTTGTTTTCTGTTGTGTCCGTGTCAATGGAGAGGGAACTGTTAACGCAAACATCATCAGTACAACAGAAGTGAGCATTGCCATTTCAAACAGAACTGGTACATTACGAATTCAGCTGAGGCAAAAAAACATTTAGCCATGCTGATCCAGGTTTTGACGAGTTTCATAGAGTCTGTTCCAGTTGCTGAGCTATTGAGTTTCAGTGGAGTGCCTTGTCAGCACTGTGCCGAGGACGTTGTTGACATAGTTTTAGCAAAATCATATAAACTGTGTTTAAACAACTGCTCCATTTCATTGCACCATAACAGTAATGAATACAAAACCTGGAAAACTGTTGTTTTGAATCTAATTGACTGCATTGTTTGTAGAATTTATTTTGCTCTTGTCCTGCATGTATAAAACAACTCATGCAGAGAAGATGCACAAAGTTATGACTGCTTTGCTGGTATTTTACACTGGGTGTTTTAGCAGATCCCAATGTATGTATGTGCACAGGAGTCTAAAGTCAACCGTGACGTGAACTGCGCACTCCTGACCAGCAGAGGGTGATGTTTTCTTTAGCCTTTGACCTGCCTTTTGATGACAACCTAGCATTTGTTTGCTTTAAAAAAAATCTCAGCTCTATGCTTATTATTTAGGCAATTAAACAAATCTTAAATTTCTAACATCATTCAAAGTTTGTTTTAGATGATTCAAGACAAACACATACTTTTTCATTTATTTTCTTTTAATTTATTTTAAGTCTAAAGCTGATGTTTGTAATTCTGTGATGATGTTCTTTTTCATACGACATGATTATTTATTTTATGACCATCTCAATTTTATGTTTACCAGGCTCAACTTTTTTCGAGATGTGCCTGATTTCAGAGTGCTGGCCTGTGGAGGTGATGGAACAGTGGGATGGATTTTGGACTGTATTGGTGAGTTACACATTTGTGCTTTTTTGAGCTTTCATAATTAACTTTGCCTAATATGCCATCAAACTACAAGAGCAGCTATTAGTTCATAAAGCACCATTAGGTCGATATCACTTTCATCTGTCAAACTGAATGAATACCAATACGACCAAAGCATTTAATGTAAACATTAGAGGTCTTCATTTTTAATGCTGATGTACGTATAAGATACAGTTGTCTCTGTATTATCTTGTTTGATTGTGCTGTCTGAGTGTTTTCACGCGCTTCATGTTTGCTGCTGTTATGTATCTCCGTTTCAACCTATTCATCTACAAGCCTTTGAAATATTACAGTGTCCTTCAGTGATTCACAGGTCTGGCTCTTATTTAAGTCCCACATATAATCGTGATGTTTGACAGGCCTCTGAAAGACTATACTTGACAAATCATTGTTTCTAGGGCGAGCATCAACTCATCTGTGAAATCTTTCATTTGAGCAAATGCATGATAACAGTAAAGAGATAATGGCCTGCCTTTCCCCCTGACAACCATATTGATGATAATGGATGAGCACTGGAGAGGAACCTGCGCGGTCTGCCCTAGATATCATCCTTAAGTGCTGATTCTGGATCAGTTTGCTCTTCAAACTCTTCTATTAATATTAATTGGCTAACAATGCTAAAACCTGAACTCAGATCAGACATAATGCATTTTCTCCATCCCTTTAGAATTTCTTTATCCAGTCATAGTGGAAAGTGAGGAAGGCATGGCGTGTGTATACATTCGCCCCAACGGCCCTAAAATGCTGATTTAGCAACAGCTTCTCCTTCTAGCTTTCAAATTTGAAGTTGTTTGAGGGCTGCTCTGTGATCAGTTCTCGCTCGTTCTTCACCCCCACAAGTTTGACTGGTTTCAGAAGTGCCTGCTGCTGATGATTACTCAGAGAGCCCCTGCGGTTAGGCAGTAAATCACGCCATACGGACCGGCACCAAAACAACGTCCCCGCGGTCCCTGTGCACACAGCAATGAGCCACGCAGGGACCGTCAGCACGAGGACAAAAAGATTTTGCCTGTCTTCAGCAGATGCATCCTGCCATTAGCCTCAGAACAGAAACAAATGTATTTTAATTTATGTCTGTAATATAAACTGTATGTTAAAGAGACTTAAAGGCAAATTTGTATGTGTATATATAGCTGTCACATTGCATTCATTTGGAACGGGGTAAAGCATTAATAGTTTTCTTATTGTTCCACAACAGATAAGGCCAATTTTGCTCGACATCCGCCTGTTGCGATCCTGCCTCTGGGTACCGGGAATGACCTTGCACGCTGCCTGCGCTGGGGCGGAGGTGAGCACCAATCAGAGTCTGTCCACCAGAAGCTCAGACTAAATTATTAAAAGACTTTGAAATTAAATATAAAGGAATTTACTTTGTCACACCACTTACATTGAGATTAGACTATGAATTCTTTGAATCTTTCAGTGTAATCCTGTATAGCCCCTTTAAAAAGATTTCAAGACTGTTTTCTTTTAAACATTTTCACACGCAACCCTGAGGAGAAGGTCAGACAGTTGTAATCATGCTTTGACATTTGATTATCTGAATGTTCCGGGAATAAGAGGACATTGCTGAACACATATTTAAAGCACTAAAGAAGCCCGGCTGCACTAGAATTCAGGATTTAGATTTTGACATTACAGAAAAAGCCACCACACATTCTTAACCAGTACACTGTAAAATGAACCGTTCCAGCACTGTTCCAGTAATTATGCATTAGCATAAGCATAATATGCACTCAGAGATCCATCTCATCATTCACAAAATTGACATATCCCCCAAACCATGCATATTTATCAAATATTTTGCCTCATTTGATAATGCTTCCAGCGAACAATAAGAGTGTAGTATTCTTAGCTCAGTTTAACATGTTTTACCACATTTAAATTCATTCCACAGATTTTGTCCTGCAATCAGTTCAGAAAATGCATAAAATTCCGTCTGAATGACTTGTTTAATTGTTTTAAAATGAGTTTATGTAGACTCAAAACTGGCTTCTCAGCAAGAGAAGACACACCAGAGACATGCTGTGTTTTATTCCAGCAAGATTATGTGTTCCTAATTAGATATGTGAGTTTGTACGGTTGGTTATGATGGAATGATATGCATCAGTGTGTCTTCTTACGTGTGCTTGAAAGACAGGTGTGCGTGGCCTCTCAGAGGCTGCTAAATTAATGAACCTCATATCAGTGTTTCCTGTGTGTGCATGTGTGTGGTTTGTGTGAGCGTACGACTTTGCATAAATGTACTTATCATTTCATATAAATGGTAGGCTGGGTTAACTTTGATTTATCAGCTGTGTATCACCTGTATTCAGGGTACAGTTAGCATGTGAATGTAACGTACGACTGGGAGCATCTACAGACTGGGTGTCTTCGTACACGTTCTTTTCCCCCTTTGGTTGCCAGGCGGGAGGCCATATCCCTCCCGATTCACAGCATGATGTCCCTTGTTTAGACACAGCACCTTTATGATGTTGGTGATGTAACACGACGCTCTGTATCTTGCCTGTTAGATCTGGGAAGTAATTGCAGTTCACTCACCTCAGGGATTCTCTATATGGCACAAAGGCTTTATCATGCCATGCAGATGGGTTGCCAGGCATTGACTAAATCTTCCCAGGTCATGGAGTTCAGCCCCATAGTGGTGTAATAAATCAATTGAGTTTATCTCTTATGTCATCAGGATAAGTTGTCTTTAGTTTTGAAATGAACAATTCACCCAGAACAAAAAATCATTTGCTGACCCTGAGGACCTGTATGTCTTTTTCAAATAGATATATAAAGAAGTTTTGAAGAATGTGCTGATCACTTTATTCGATGCAATTACAATGAATGAGGAATTTAGCTTTAAAAGCTAAAATGTTATAAACGTGATCCAAATGACTGTATTCCAAGTCTTTTAAAGTCATACAAGAGCTGTGTGTCAGGAACAGAACAGGGATGAGTACTTGAGTACTTGAGTACTTGAGTTCTCAGAAGTTATGGCAATGATTAATCGTAGACAATTTTTAGTCATTAGGGATATTTTAGATAAAAATGTTTTCGTGCATGTGCTCCGTGGGCATTTACACTTCCTGTTTTCTGTGTTGTGATGGACAGGTTATGAAGGAGGCAGTCTGGTGAAGTTCCTCAGGGATATTGAGCACAGCACTGAGGTTCTGCTGGACCGCTGGAACATTGACATTGTCCCTGATGATAAGGAGGAGAAGGGAGACCCTGTGCCCTACAGCATAGTCAACAACTACTTCTCCATCGGAGTGGTGAGAATCATATTACACACGGATACTCCTAAAACTCAGAGACTTAGCATCAAAGTACACAAAGTTCACAAAAGTCACTTGAGTTGTTATAACAGAAGCAAGCTGCATTTTTACAGCATGTTAATGCTAAATCATCAAAACTCCTCCGTCTTTCTCTTCCTCAGTCAGCAGTCAACATCTCTCGCTCCTCACGCTCTGTATTTTTACCCAAGTCTGGGGTAACTTTTTTTTTGAGTAATTTGTGATTAATTAAATGTTGTTTTTTCATGTAGCAATTGGATTAATTATCGTTGTCAGAGGAACAATAACATGTTCAAACTTTACTGATGTTATTAAGCGCGTCTGAAACGGTTTCATGCCTGTGACTTGATTTATTATTGCACAGATTTCTCGATCTCACACAGTTGCTTAGCAACCCTCAACTGTTCAAATGTTATATCCCAGGCTGTTGTTATAATCAAGCATTTATTATGAGAGCAGTTAAATGTCAAATCAATATTTTATTTATTTTTTCTAGGAAAATTCTGTCTTTCACAAACTACATCCACTTCTACTACTTTTATGTTCTACCAACCAACGTGTGGCAGATTATATAATGAATAACTACGACTAATAATTGTTTTTCACTATATAGATAGATGGTTAGTTTATGGTGCTGTAAGAACTTGCTGTGGGGCTCAGAATAATACGCAGAAACATTAATTAATTAATAAAAAAAGAAATTGTCTTAAGATGTAGAATAAATTCAGAAAAATGGAATGTCCATCAGGTTATCTACAAAAATGCTGAATTTGTGTGCTGTTGCTGGCACTGGGCCCAGGTAGGTCTCAGTGTGCAAATCTCCCTCCCCTTGTTTAGTTAATGATTAATTTTTGTTCTGTTTTTAGCACAGGCTGCTATAAATAGTAGGTCTGCTTTCATTTCTGAAAAATGTCCAATATTCTATTATAATCAGGCTAATCCCAGGTGTGTTGGATGAACGCTGCTTTATCTCTCTGTGCCAGGTAGTCCACATTTAGAATGGCCAGAAATAATGGTGCAATATGATAAAAAACATCTGACCTGGTAGGAAAGTGTGTGCAGAGTGGCAGGAACTGCACATGAAAAGTATTGGATGAGGTGGCATAAAAAGTATGAAGGAATCTGACACTTTAGGGCTGTTATGTAACTCAGCTTAGCATCCCACTGTTTCCAGTATGGGCTGTGTTTTCATCAGCCAACGGCACAAACAGCATAAATGTTATCATTATGTAGCAGAACTGAGAAACTGTTGTTGAAGTATGCTACAAACAAAAATGAGATACAAAATTTGATTTGAAACATTTCAAAATAACCTTTACTGGAAAAACTTCAGAACAACCAAGCATTAAGATTGTTACTTAATCAACTTTTTAAATACATTAGGGTAACAATATTCAAAACCGAACAGAAGAACCACAATACACCACTCATGGTACTTACCATGGTACTCTCGTGGCACACCCCCGCTCTTGACATTTGAAAACAGAACCAAACTGTGGTTCCAAAACCGCCAAATAAACTGAACCATGACATTGGTATATCGTTACACCCCTAAAATATATATAAAATGTGTCAATCAGAGTTTAACTATTTGACTTATTAACTACCGGTTACTTGATCATCTGTTTAGCATTATATAATAAAAAACTTAATGTTATTGAATGGTTTATTTAATTAAAGTGTTGTGCATATCTTTTATAATATGCTCTAGTTTAGGGGAACATTCATAACTCTATTAATGGATGTTGGAGTAAAGTTTGTGTTAAAATTAAACTGAGGGCACAGATTCAGTAAATATAATGCAGTGTTCAGGTCTGTGTTGACCCGTCTAATGATGATACAGTCTGCTGGTTTAAGGAGTCTAAATGCTGACTCTGAATGGACAATGGGCCCATACTGTGAACCCTGAGTCTTGTGATGTGGTCTGACTGTGCCATGTGGGTTGTTGCATGGCTTGGCACTGGTTTAAGTTCTCACAAGACACAAATATAATTATAATTACCACAAATATAATGACTACTTGGTTGATTTTTTTTAAGTTTTGTTAAATACTTTCACTTATCCAAACTTAATTTGGTGAGTCAACTGTAAACCATTTGTTTGTTAATTTTTTTTAAAACATCCCAAAATTTTTGGCTTTCGTGATTAAGCACACAATATTCAATGATACGTAATTTTAGCTTTAGCTTTGCTGGATCTAGTAATGCTTCTGTAGCTAGCAGAGCATGACACTTCAAATGCTAAGTTTGTGAGTTTAATTCCCTGAAACACAAAAACTGATCAAATGTGTTTTTCTCTAAATGCACCGTAAGTCATTTGGGGTTAAAGCGTTTGCGAAACACATGAATTGAATAAATGATGCTTAACATCATCATGCTAACTGATCTCAATTTCAGAGATTTGATTAGATTTCAGTTTGGTGGATACAGGAACTGTTGTAGGAGGCTGTCGGTGTCCTTGCTCAGTGTTTAAATCACGATACTGTGGTGTTGCGTGGTGTGGCATGGCATGACGCTGGAGCAGAGGAACAGGGTGCTGGGAGTCCAGGAGGACGGGACAGATGGCTCCGCATTGGGAGCCACTGACACCTGAGTAAAGCATTGCTAGTGACTCATGCACTGATGTAATCATTAGTAATGCTGTTTCAGCCTTTAACATTTTCCTGCCACTACCCATTGAGGTTGCCATAGTGTTTGTTAGGCTTTCAGGCTGTTAACATTACTACTGGTGTTACTTATTTTTTCATTGGTGACAGTCAAATAACTCATTTCTATTCAGGTAAAATAATTAAATTTGCATTAGGAGTAGAAATGCATTAAATTAAGATTTGAACATAGGTAATACCTAATAAGTCCGTATGAACTGTCAGCTCAAGTAAATTGTTATTGTTAGTATTGTTATATCTAAACCATGTATTATTTTTGTTTATTATATTTATTTACTTAGTATGGATTATTTAAAATATTTTTTGTTTGTTTTTTTCCTTTTTATTATACAGATACAATGATGAAACATTTGTTGCCAGAATTTCCAAATGTCCAAAATTTATTCCAGGTATTACAGACCTTCATTCATGATCCCTCACTCAAAACAAGAGCAACTGATGGGGGTGAGAGGCAGTGCTCGGCACCAGTGTGAAGCTGATTTCTGAGACATCACCATGCTGACTAAACATGGCATTGCGATCCTGTTATCCAGTTTACCCTGGAAAAAATCTCTCAGGGGGGAATTAAAGAGCAAACACACCTCGTCAGCAGTCATTAAAAACACCTCGCCATATTCATCTCCAGCCGTACCATCTCCCCCCGGCCTGGAAGCTGAAATCTAACCAGCTCTCTTGACATCAACAACTTATCTGTGTTAGCCTCTCACCTTCTCCAGGGAGGTGCTTGGAGAACTGCCCCACTTCCATCATGTTCTTTCTGGTGTGGTGTCATACCACACCTTCTTCTCCAATAACACAGTCGCTCGTGCCCTGGGACTGATTCTAGAGTCATGCTGTCCTATGCTAATAGCATCAATGCTGCGATTAGCATGGTCTTAAGGCATGCTGTCCTTCTTATGTCTAATTAGTACCTCTTCTGATTAAAGATGCACTAATTTTTCCTTCACTGAAAATTTTTGTACATAAAAAAAAATTAAAGTTAAAGTTATTGAAGTTAAAATATAAATTTTTGACTTTAGAGTCCAGTCTTATCAGTGGCTGAAAACATGTTGAAAACTGGCTGAAAGCTGTGTTATTTTGTGTGAAGTGGGGAATGAGATCACTTGGATAGCTCAATTATTTTTTTATGTCAGTAACCTCTTTATTATTGGACTCTTTTGGTCATAAAATAAATGTATCATGGGTGACAAATATGYCTGTGAGATTTTCAGCAATGGCATCAGTAACTTAAAACTTCTGCCTTTGTGTAACGCTGCATTGTTGCAGATAGGTGTCAATATACAATTACTGTTGTTTTAGACCATTAACAAATAAACAAAACAATTACTGAGTTCACCTTTAAAATTAGAGTGAAGGTTTACCTGCTTGGGTAGTTTACTGTGTTTTGTTAATTGTGCTGTAACCGGCTGCTGAGATCATGCTGGTTCAAGAGGTCAAGAAACAAACAACCGTTCCAGATTTATTTGATCTTTAAATCCTATCTGTGTGATATAGAGTGTTTATTTTAGAAGCTGTCAGCCTATGTGTGTGTATATGCATGTGTATTTGGGTGTTTGGAGGGCTATAGTACTGGCACAGACTGAAGGTCAGGGGAAGTATCAGTGACAGGAAGTATGTGGCTGCCAGAATCAGACCAGGTTACCACATAATGAATGACCGTGCTGAGTGACACCTGGTCAGTCTTAAAGATAGAATGAAAACAGCACCCACCTCTCTATTCACCTCGCACATGCGCTGTAGAAATGCAAACATATGCAATTTACATGATTCACTCCTGCGCTTATATGGACTTTCACAAAAAATGCACTGCCAGCATTGCGATGAGTCCCGTGTGCATCTGCTCCCCGCCGAGCTGACAGGAGCACAGATGGGCGCTGACTCGATAGTGTGCCACAATAACCCGTGTGAACACACCAATCACAGTGGCCTGAATATCACCTCACCTAATTTTCTTTACCTCTTCACCCCATCGATAATACACTTTAAGGAGCACTGTGTTATATTGTGACGACCAGATGAGTTATTCCTCCACAGATTTACATTAATGCATTTGGTAAAAGGATTTTATCCAAATCCACTTATAGTGTGTTCAAGTTATACATTTCCTAAGGATCGAACCCTTGACTTTGGCATTGTTAGCACTATGTGCTACCAGTTGGGCTAGAGGAAAGCTGTTAGATATGCAGAAGTCATCTGTAGAGGACACAAACTCTAAGATTATGTACAACCTTTAGCCTGGTAGCAAAGAGAGAATGCCAGGAACAGTTAAGCCCACAGTTCCATGCCGTAGGGACGGGATATGTCTTAGTGGAGGACACGGTGTTCCTGTTCTCCCATATCACACAGTTTGGGATTAATCATAACACAACGCCCAAGAGGATTTTATATCTGGTTAGCTAAACTGTTTGAAAGTATATACCACAAATAGGAGGCTGAGAAACTAAACAGAAGCTTTGTCTCAGAGGGTTATGATGATATTCTGATGTAGATCTCGATCTTAGATCTTACGTTTGTTTGCTTGGTTTTTGAGGTTTGTTTGTTTTTTTGTCATTGTTTAAAATGTGGAATTAATGCCTCAGACCATCAAAGGACATAAAACAAATGCAGTGAATGTTGAGGACCGCTTCCTGGCTTTAATCATTTGTGTTGTTTTCTTTAGAGAAGTGTTGTGAGATGTTGACTGTGGTGTTGTATTCACTGCAGCATTTTTCACATGTTGTCTTACCTGAGGTGCAGTGCGTTCTGTCCCTTTCAATTTCACACATGAGATTTTGTCAAAACCCAAAAATATCCAGATAAAAAGGAAAATGTCACATTGTCCTCATTTACACTTGACATTTCTTGTTTGGATGTTATCCACATGCAGCATGAAAAGACAAGTGTAACCAATGTTTTTGGCTTGAAAGTGTTCTGATCTGTCTGTCTTTATCCAGGAAGTATGTTGGAGCAAATAAATATGTTTTAATATGCTCATCAAAACTTTTTAATTACATTTGATGCTTCAGCCGATCTGCCATCTTACTCTTAATCTTGTTTTGTTCTGTCTTCCTGTAGCTCAACTGGTAGAGATTGTCGTTTGCAACGCCACAATCATGGGTTCAGTCCCAGAGGACACAGCTGATAAGCTGTATATACGTTGCTTTGGGTAAAAGCATCTGCCAAATGCGTACATTTGTTATTTTTTTTATTTGTTATTTTTTTTATTGCCTCTTAACCTCGCCAGTCAGACACAGTACACAGCAATGCACTTTCAAAATCATGTTTAAAGATCAGCAGAGCTCAGTGCTTTATGGCTAAAGTTTAATCTATGCAGGACATAAGTCCACCAGCCTCCAATGTATCCCTCCCTGCCTTCCACACTTCCTGCACCCTCAGTCATGTGATCGCCGCAGCACCTGCAAGCACAGGCAGGAAGCCAGCGCAGGTGCTACTGCGCATGCAGCTATCAAGCCCTGAGAATCACTCGCACACTTCCTCCCTGTCTGAGCCTGTGACACGGTGAGCACTGCAGCAGACTGCCATGCATTGGCGCATTAAACGGCGAAACTCAGAGACAGGTGTTACATGTGTGTGTGCATGCCAGGTTGGGGCCATTATGAAGGATGCTGTGGTTTTGAGCTCTTCTGCCTCACATGTGCACGTGTATATATAGAAATAATCAGTTGCGGTGACAGATCCAATTTATCAATTAGCTTTTCTCTTGTCGTACTGTTGCTTTGATTTTAATCAAGGCTGCTTCCCTAACAGCTGCAAATGCGAAAACAAACGCTTCTAACTCAGAGTCAAGTGCCACTCGCATTTCTGTAAAAAATGCATCCAGTAACATTTTTATGGTTTCAGTTTGACAGTTTTTTGTCTGTATGCTCCAGTGGCATTTTAAATGTGTCCCTAAACAAGCACTGTATTGTAACATGCTAAATTTCTGCTCTTTTCAATTCCAATTTTAGTGTCAAAATGTTTATGTTTTTGGCAGAAGGTTTCTACAGTGCACATATATTTAATTTTGTTTATTTACCCTTAATGTTTCAAAATAAGTTACTAAATAATAAAAGATAATTTAATCCTAACCCTGACATGATAATGCACATCATTTTAATCTTGTGAGCTTTTGTAGATGCACATTGTGTAATAGTTTTCTCCTGACGCGTTTTACAAGGTAGTTGAATAACCATCAACCATTGTTTTCCGCTGACAAAAGTAATATCTTCCAGGAATACATGAAACAGTCAGAGATTTTATGTATAATCAGAAAATCTCAGCAGTTGTCTTCAGAGTAACAGTTATTGACGTGTCTGCTTAATTGCACACTTTCTATAAAAAGCCTTGTTGTCTCTTGGTTTAGGTGGACTGTTCATTTCTTTTCCTTCCCCTCCTCTGCCATTCCTGGAAAGTTCTTTTCTTGCTAATACCATCATCCAGCATCGCTGTGTTTTTCATCCATCAGGCACTTTAGTTCTGTGGCTTCATTTCCAGAATTGTGTACTTTGTCCAGCAGGCCTATCTGCAAGATTATCTTCCCCCTCAGGCCACAGCAACAGAGATTACGTCCCTTCCTTTTTAAACCCCACTTTTTTTGTTGCACAGGCCGCACAGGCTCTCACAGAGTCACTGTATGGTGGATTTTAGACTATTTCTATTTTAAACATTGATCAGGATTTGCTGTGCAGTATGGAATAGCTCAAGTCTGAACAGTTTTATGGCTGTGCAGTTTGGCCCATGGGTGCTGTTTCTCTGAGCACTTGAATTAGGATGGGCACTCCAAAGCCTGCAGCGTGCCAACAGAACAACTTATAACCAGAGACTTAATTCAGTATTTTGTAGGTTTAGCAAAGGAAAGCAGTTAACCTGTGTTTCTTGTTTTCTGTAGGACGCATCCATCGCACATCGCTTTCACTTAATGAGGGAGAAACATCCTGAGAAGTTCAGCAGCAGGTAAGAAAACGTTCATGTTTGTATGGGCATATGTAGAGACAGTACAAACACTGTCGGACTATCAAAATTAGTTCTGCATAGCACAAAAACCTGCATATTATTCATAAACCGCCTGCTGCAGTAGAGCTTAAGTGGTGCTACATTTCTTAAGTGGAGTTAAATTCTGTACTCAACTTTTTATATTTAAATTATGAGTTCAGAACCACTGTGCAAAATGGGGAAATTTATTTTTAGTAAATTCCCCGCACAGTGGTTTAATATAGTCATACTTGAGTATCATCCGTTTTTTTTGGCTGCTCATCCCCTGTTTTTCTGAGTATCCCCAGCATCAGATCTTTCTGTATTTTAACATATCCTTTTCTGGTCTAAACACACTTTGTACAAATATGAACACAAAGCCTTTCTCTCTGTATCAATTTGATGACCTGATGTTAAAGTCATTTCAAATGCGCGTTTTATTATTTGACCTTGAAAAAGAGACTTCCTTTCAGCTCAGGAAAACCTGATGAATCACCATTCTGTCTTATTCGTCTCTAAAGTTGCTTGTGTCAATGTCAAGTCTAGTACAATGGTGGCTGGCTGTCTTTTTCTATTTCTTTGCTATCTGAAGTACAGTTGGTTTGAATAGAGTTTTTTTAATTAAATGTTATGCAACGCAGCTGAAAGCAAACCAGCCATGTGTCCTTAAGTAAAGGCCATACAGAGGCAGGGTTGAGAAGATGCAGTCTAATTCGAACCTCTTCTATTCTCTTCCACTCATTTGTGCCATTTAAAGCGGGAAGGAGAGACCAGGTTGAATGTATTAGACTGATGTCTTCGGCATAAGAAAGCACTGACTTCATTATTGCTCTGAGACATTTGTAGTTTAGAATATGCCTCCATCAGTCTTTCAGCAAGAAGAACGGCTGAAACTGACCCTAGACCAGCATTACGGGTCAGTTAAAACAGCTCCATAAAGTATGATGTTTTATCTTTAGAAAGTGTCACTCAGAGCCCCCCGGTGCACTTTACAGTAGCCGTTCCCAACTCCCTTTGATGTGGATCTCTTTTAAGTTAGCTGTACTGTTCTCTGCCCCTTGGTTGATGGCTCTATTGAGAAGTGCTGTAAAAAGCCTATGTAGCCTTTGGCCACAAAGCTCTCTGAAAGGATGAGGCTGTTTTTTTGTTAAGCTTCATTGGTCTGTCTGGTAGGACTCCAGGCGTTTTAGATTTACAATGATGTTCGTGTCTATTAATTTTCTCACCAAAGCATCCCAAAAGAGGGTGTATATTAAGTTTTATATAACAGTTTGTAGTTTTTGTATACAGTTTGCTACCTTATATTTTGTATAAAACATTTGAATTTAGACTGTTTGAGTCACACACA
>JAZGTK010004855.1:0-23548 GCA_036877625.1 Ambastaia sidthimunki
AAAATCTAAATAAATTACACATCAGACTTGACTATGATCTCTTTGTAATCAACTTGAACTATTGTCTGCAGGTTCTGGAAGAGACTTGGCAGATTAATGAGTTTATTAAATCCTGAGCCCAACCTCATCCACGTCATGGGCTGCTATGTGATGGGAAATGCTAATGGTGAAAAGGTAGAAAATATCTTCTCGCTCTCTCACTCAACAAGGTCAAAAGCTTTCTTAAATTTTATGTTTGGAGATTATGGAAACAAGAGAGGAAAATTAGGGTTGTGATGGAATGGGATGGGAACCTGCAACTCTTACATGAGCACCATGACTCAACATGTACAGAATATGGGCAAATCACTAAGCAATGGTGCCAACATATATGCTTTTCAGATGTCTATTAGTGTTTATATAAGGTCTAAATGTATACACTATATTTTAATAGAATTCTTCTTCTTGGAGGGAGACAGGTGGGAGTATGTTTGGGGTCAAACCAGGATATGATGGCAGGAGATGAGGGTACCAGATTGACAGTCAACGGTTCTGTGACTGACAGATAGACAGTCTGTCACCCCACAGCCTCCGCACTTCTCTGCCTCACATCTCTCTCTCTCTCTCTCTGTCTCTCTCTCTCTCATACATACATACATACTCGCGCACACACACTCGCGCACACGCGCGCACACACACACACACGCGCACACGCACACAGTATTGCCTCTGGCCACTGCAGCTCTGAACATGTAGTCTGTTGTGTCAGGCTGGAAAAAAGTACTGTAGTGGTACTATTGTGACAATATCAGATATCTCAGCTAACATTGAACGTTTCTAGAACATTGGATAAAGTTCTTTAAAAATTCAAAAAAGACATTTTTTGTCTTGTCTTTTTTTTTTTGAACGGTCTTAGAACATTCAAAATATGATTAATAATGTTTTTGTTACTTAATGGAATCATTAGAAATCTCCTATAATTGTTGGAATGGTACCATTGTATTTTGATATATACTGTATATCACCATGGTGGTGTTGTACTCAGCCCTATTATGTATTCATATCATATGGGAGAAACTCAATTATGGACATTGTCAAATGGAGGAAAAATGTTATTTGTTCTTGTTTTGTTTTTAATTCATGTTCAATTCTAAATTCATTCCGTGTCTATATGGCTTCTGCGCTACACAAAGGTGCAGTTTTAAAAAATATTGTTAAAAATATCAGCACTGCCTCCTCTCATGTGATAATTACACTCAGTCTCTTTTGCTTTTGAAAGTTGGAAGTTAGTGGTCTATACATTACTCCTTATATTTTATTTTGCTCTATTTTTTTAAAGGTTATTTTCTTATCCAGATTTTTTTAACAAAAATTTGCCTGCATGACAGACACTTGGTAAACAATCCGCACTTCAAATGTTGATTGAAGTGGCCACAGATTCCTGATTGAAATACATTTACAGGGTAGACGTGCCAAGCACAAAACTGCAGTTTTGTAGAATTTCTGCCACTTGAGCAACTCATACAACCAGTTCTTGCAGGCAGGTCCACAGAGGGTGAAAAACAACATGGAGGCTTGTTTTTTGCTGCATTTAGCAATTTTCCCCCACTGTCCACTCCACACTGTTACTTCAGAAAGGGCTGAAGTGGTCCTTCTATATATAGCAAATGCAGCAGGCATCCGTGCAGCTATATGTGGAGTTAGCTTTTATTTACCGCTCCTGCCTTTGTTCTTTTGCGGTAGTGTTACCGTCAGATAACGCTAATACATTGTCTCTGTGATTTGTTACCGTTAACTCTGCCAAGATGGCAGCGGGCGGCAATATGTCTTGTGTGTTCTATACTGGAAAGATAATAAGTCTGAAGCTACTTTCTGAGCATACATTATGTTCTGCTGAGTTGTGGGAAGAAGCTAATTTGTCAGTATCATAACTCTGAGAGGCATTGTTGCTGAAGTGCTCCACATTCCTGCTAAATGAAACGGTCTACATTGTAAATATGTCTTGTCAGGTAACTCTAAAATGTGCTGTGTGATTACTCAAATGTAAACGCATGCGATTTATTTGTTGTTCTAAATGTAATTGTTTAATTCAGTTTTAAAAAATTTATTATCAGGTTACGCCAATAGAAGAGTATTTACAGGGCAGGAACAAATAGTTTATTATGGTAACAGTTGCACAGTTTTACAGTTAAATAGTTTTACTTTGCCAGCATGAATTGCTTTGAATGTTTCACTGGCTTGCCTCATATTTGGCTCACACTGATAAAACATTTAAAATTGATTAATGGAAGCCGTTGGTTTGGAAACAGCCAGGCTAAAGGGACAGACACTTTCTCCTTCACTACTATGAAAAAAAATGATTGGCAGACTTTGGATCAACCAAGCTGTCTGTGGCTTTTATGATTGATGTGAGACGTGGAGAGCAGCTTCTAGAAAAGAAAAAGGAAACAGATGAACTGTGGAAACACCAGATGAGAGATGATGCCGACGGCAACCAGAGAAACAGAAATCGAAGGATTGAGAGGGGACAGTTAATACCCTCTGAAAACGTTGTCCTGATATGAAGGATTCTCACTGACATTGTCAGACCTCCCCAGTGAAGGTTGACCACAACATAGCAGAAAAACTCATCAACACAAGTTTAACAATCTTTTTTTATGTTAAGTTCCCACTGGACAGACATCCTCAGAGTATCATTACATTCAACTGAAGCTGTCAAATTTAGTTTGTAATTGTAAATTGATGTTGAATAGTTAACATTTCAGTCATGAGCTCAAAACAGATTCAAAATACCTTTGTCAAAATAGCATAATAGCATTATGTTTACAGTGCATAATAGCGTATTGTTAGCCTTGCAGTGTTGACAAGCAAATCTTCAGTTTATAAATCTATCAAGGATAAAGTCTTGGCTTTTAAATATTAATTAGCTAAGGTGACTGTACAGTCTAGGAATATTACCTGGGAATATCAGCTACTTAATATTCACAAGCACATTCAAAAGTGTTTTCCATATAGTGACGTCATAGCCCCACCCATTTTAGACTCCTCCCCCACGTCAGTGAACCAGAAGTTCCTTGGGCATTTTTTTGTTTGTTTTGAAAGTATTATGTACAATAATGAAGTTGTTTTGTACATTTGAACGTCTTAAACTTTCAGTTAAATTTACTGTTTTTAATAACTGAAAATTGTAGTGAAATAACAAAACTTTCTCTCTCTTCAGCTTTTCCAAAATCTCAAGCGACTGATGAAACCTCGAGTCATTGAATTTAAATCTCCTCTGGAACTATCAGCACAGGGTGAGAATACTGCGCGCACACGCACGCACACACACGCGCACGCACGCGCACACGAGGGCATTGGGTCCCCATAGTAAATACCTGGACCACACAAACACACACACACACCTCTCAGGCTGCATAAAGGAATTATGAACGAATATACTATTTAGTATATCTGTAGAATATCCTATCCTATGTCATACTATACTGTACTGTGCTATACCATACTGTACGGTACTATATTATACTGTACTATACTACACATCTGTGCTAATTTATCAGGCTGTAATAGACAGGCAAATAAACATTTAAAAGGCACTTAAATTGATGGATTATGCATGCAGAAACCTTTGTACCAGTTGAACTCTGACCCAAACACAGTTTTCTCATTGATTTAATGGTAATTATTCTTCAATTAAAACCTCATCATCTCTCCCACTTTTTCTGTCTCTTCATTGGACCCAGGAGGCCATCTCCCCCCCTTGCTTTTCCATCTATGGACCCTGCACAGTTTGATTCACACTGTTGAGAATAATTACCACT
The DNA here is from genome assembly GCA_036877625.1 of Ambastaia sidthimunki. Lineage (NCBI taxonomy): Eukaryota > Metazoa > Chordata > Actinopteri > Cypriniformes > Botiidae > Ambastaia > Ambastaia sidthimunki. The sequence goes on from JAZGTK010004855.1 coordinate 3,801, forward strand.
GTTTCAAATAGAGAACTGTATTTAAAACACCCACAAACGTCTATAAATGCTTCCTAATGTGGATCTGTTTTACATGTATGGTGCAGCGGATCTGAAATGGTGTCTGTGATTTTATCATCAGATATATTTAGGAAAGCTAAAAATGTTGCTCCATTCTCAGGTAAGGAGATGATCGAGAGGTACTTTGACTTCCGCCTATACCGTCTGTGGAAAAGCCGCCAACACTCCAAACTTCTCGACTACGATGACCTCCTGTGACATTGTGGCATCCGTTTAAGCAGCCCAAGAGGCAGGTAGCTTACTTTAGGGCCCACTGGCCAACATTCCCTCCCAAAAGAGCCTGGGCGGAAGTGTCCTGAGATGGACGATGGAGAATGAAGAAGATGGGGTTAAGGATGATGGCTGACGTTGGAAAGATGAGTTCTCCACCCTCAGATGTCACAAGAGGGGAATCAGCCATTACTGTTAGGGCTGTGTGTTCACCCAGACCATTTGAGCATTACACCTCTGAGTGAAAGAGGGACTTTTGGTAGATAACACAATCTTAACTTTTAACCTTTGTGAAGGTATAAAAATGTTCTTCGGTTTCTGTGGGAGCAACTAAAGCTGTGATAAGAAGATGGAGTAGGATTTTTTTAAGTACTGTTTTTGAGTAGCCGTGTTTGTGATAAACTAGCAGGGACAGTGATACAGGGGACATTTTCTAAACAGAACTAGAAATTAATGTCAGTTACTATCTAGTAGTGCAGGTCAATTGTGGAACTACATATGTTACATAGCCACTCTATAGAATATCTACTGTAATTTACTGTTCAGCGTAAAAATATTGCAAAGTTTATTTTTTCAAATACAGTAAAGTGATTATTTTAGGATTTTGAGAGGGAGAACAACTCAGGTTTCATTTTTTTAAGGAAATCACTATGTAAACAAGACAGAGAGAGAAAATAGGAAGAAGGGAAAAAAAACTTACTCAACAGAAAGTTGTTTAGAATGATTGAGTTACGCGAGTAGTGATGAACTAACGCTCAAATAAATAATATCTCTGTCAGGGGCTTTGTGAAAGTTTGAACGTTTTAGATTTCTGTAAGTATAGTTTGCATATCCATTGTCTAAAGTAATTGTGTAGTCATGTGTAATGTTAAGGCATGTGTAAGCAACATTGTAGATTGACAAACTGTGTCTTGTGGTGTCTTCCAACATTTACTACGGCGGACACCTTTTCAAATGTTCTAGAATATTAAGCAAACATTGCGATAGATTTGAAAAATCAGTTTGTTTAAACGTAGACAACAGTGAACAATGAATTTCTCTCAGATTGCATCATATATTGTTTGTACTTTTCCGGTTGTGTTTGATCATATGCATTTATGTATTTACAGAGATGTCACAGGCTGTACGCAAACTGTTTAGTCTTTGATATCGCAGCCTTTGTTTTATGTTGTTTTCTCTGTAGGTGGAGTATAACTAAACTGATGATAATTTAATATATTTCTCATAAGGCGGAGTGCGAATGTTTCTGCAGTATTTCTGAACATTAGTACTGAATGTTGTGCGATCACGTTTCAAATCTCAAGGTTAGCTTTTCGCACTTGCTTTCACTTTTTTTAAAATTAGTATACAAGATAGTACACTTAGACTAGAAAGCGGTTCTCTGGGGAGGAAAATGTTCTCTAAGCTCCAGAACTGGTGCGTGGGTGTTTTTTGGATGCACTAGATATAGATGCTGGTTGTTTTTTAATGGTCACTAGTGGATGTTCAAGTTTAAACAGCAGCATCTGGTACAAAATTGGACCAAGGCACTACATAGACTGCAGCCTGATATACTGTATAATATGCAGTGTGCTCACTTCTTGCCTGGGTAACAACAGGAGGAGAAAAACCTGCAATATCTTTTGGCAACAGGCAGAAAAGATTTCCAATATTGTGGCCTGAACTCGCAGAGTGGATGTGCAGAATTACACGTACAGTATGTGCTTGAGTCTGTGAATGTGGCTTTTAAGTTTGGAGACGTGGAAAAGGACATTGAGATGTGATTTGTGCATCTGTGTTTGCCGTGTGTTGAGCCATCAGATTCTTTTCATCTCGTGCAGCCACCCAGCAAATCAAATAAAGCTCAAAAGCATATCTGTGAATCTGTAGGTCCATTTGAGGATTAAAGTGAGTTCTGTTGAGATAGAATCAAAACAATCAACATTGAGGAAATCAAAGATTTGTTCCAGATGAGTGTGTCATCATATGTAATAGAATTTTTATTATATAACATATGTAATACAAAAGCTTTGTTTTTAAACCCATGTTACCATTTCTGCACTTTTCTGTCAAAGTCATTGTACGCAATAGTAACATCATAGACTATAAAATAAATATAATAGAATAGAAACTAGCGTTAGATTTATAAAGCTTGTTATTGTGTCACTGATGAAATGCCAATGGGACATGAGAACCATAAGGACTCAGCAAGAGTTCTGAGTCATCTGGATTTGTTAAAAAGTCAGGTGTGAAACATGACATAAAGACCACCCATACACACAAATACACTCTTGCAATAAGATATTTAGTGTACTGCAAATTGCCTTGTGTTGATTATACTATGTATGCATCACTAACACATACCACATATTCTAATAACCACATGTTCTTTATGTTGAATGTTGGGGGATCTTAGGAAATGATATATAGCAAAATATATTGGACAGAAAGTTGCTGCTTATCACTTTGAATTCAGTTCATTTTTAAAACTGCATGTCTGTCTCATTCCTAATACATCCAACACTTTAGTAGCAATAGACATTGTAACAAATGATATTGTTTCTAGGAAAGACTGTAATGCTAATGCTGTTGTCCAAATCTTTGGACACTTTCATGTTTCAATGTTTCAACAGCCTTGACTTTATTTTAACTGCAATCACTGGCTTTACAAAATAATGAAGAGAGACAAATAATATGTAAATCAATAAGTTTTGGTCAGTAATATTTGATACATTCAGGCAGGATTTCTTTCACTTTTAAATGTTCATCAGCAATTGATGATCCCTATACAAAACGCTAAAACAAATTTGTTAGTTGTGAAGCAGATGTATTCTAGTATTCAGAACGTTAATAATTCTTAAACTTTATTTCTATAATTAAAATATAAAATATAATTGTTGATGCCCTTAGATGTTTATACAGCTAAAACACAAAGGGTTTGTTATGTTGGGATAAGAGACAATTTGAAAAACAGAAAGAGTAACATCTACCTGCTTTTAAGAGGCCTACTTGTGAAAATATTTTTTGTTTATGGCTGGACCATGTTACACTACTTGAAAATGTATAGCTTTTTATTTCAGCTTTTAGCAAAACGTTTGTTGATATTGTTTTCCTGCAGCTCTGATGTGACGTCCTGCTGTTTAATGTAGTTGTTGATTAGATTAATGATTGACAGCATCATGATTGCACAGTTGGACTTTTTTGGCTCATGATGTTTTTAGGAAAAAAGTGTATTTAAGGACCTGTGTCTCACTTAGTCTCTACAAAGCCGAGTTTGTGGCTCTAATCACTAGTCTAAGCATCTTTAGTAGCAATGATAATATTTCAAATAGCCTATATTACAATATCTACAAAGTGCTAAAGAGTGTCGACTGTAAACGTATGGTTTTATTAGTCCAGCTAAATTGCCATAATAGTATTTGACATGTCTAGTTCAAATAAATGGTTGATATTTCTTGAAAAAATTTGATGCTTATTTTGTCATTTTGCTACTTTAAAAAGAGTGGATGTGATAGTTTTAAGTCTTCAGTATTTACGGGTTGTATTCTGGAAGGTAGTTTGCTGTACTTTGCTGTAAAACTGTATTTTATGAAAAGATTGTTTTTCATTGTTTAACCTTCTCACAGCAATCAACACTGGAAATGTTTCCTAATCTGTTTTACAGTAAAATGTGCCCACTTTTAAATGAAATTTTGTCTTGAGTCGTCTTTGCTCAAATTGAACATGATTTTAAATGAAAACTAATTATCTGTAAACCGAACAAAGTTGTCACAAAAAAAAAAAAAAATTTTACAGAAGTGTGTGAAGCCAAATGACCAGCTATAGCCACAGAGAAACAAAGATATGAATATGGGTGGCATTTACTTTTAGATTTGACGTTGTGTTATCTTAGTGCTTTACGTTTATCCATGATAATCTCCAAATGCCATTTGAACAACACACTCATGCACACTTAAAGGATGTAGCTGACAGTGAGTCCAGTGAGATTTGAAACCTGTTTTAAGTGAAGTGGTCTAGTGTAAAAACAGTTGTTAAATTCATATTGATAAAGCAAAGAAAGCCACTGCATCAGTCTGTCTGTTCGTTTGTCAGTCCAAATAGCTTTACTAGCATGATTACCATTTACAAATGACCAAATTACTTGTCAAAATAATATTCCACATATTAAAATGGTAAATGCTCATCACAGCTGGTGTCTGCTTGTGTAATGGTGCTGTGATACCCACAGTCCCTCAGCTTATGATCATCTCATACTGATCTAGCTGCTCAGGGGGGCATGTCACCCTCTCCAAAAATCACTCTGAGTTTTTCATTAGCTGTCAATGTGGGTCTGAAGGTGTTTTTGTTAAGGAAATGTTGCTTGTTTGTTTTTAGTAATCTCTCTCTCTTTCATTCTTTTTTCAGTCTCCCGTTTCCAGTAGTGACCCAAGGTGTGGCAAACGTCACGCTGCCAAATCTCTTTATATAATCACAGTTTGCTTTGGTAAATGGTGCTGCAGTGTTGCAGTTGTGAAAGTGATGGTCCCGGAGGATTTGTGCTTTATTAGAAGTCAGACAAGCCCATCGTCACCGCAATGGAATATTATATTGTCCAATCAGGAATTATAAACATCAAGAAATAATTAAAAATAAAAGGCATATAATCATCCCCACATACAAAGCAATGCTCTTACAGGAAGAGAGAGAGAGAGAGAGAGAGAGAGAAAGAGAGAGAGAGAGAGAGAGCGAGCATACCATTGTTGCCAGTCAAGCAGTTTGTTTCTGGAAACACTGAGGGAGAGAAACAGGAGTGATCCATCTCCTACAATTACAAATACGAATGTGGAGTCTGGAACTCATTGGCATTTACTCTAAAAGCACCAATGTCACAACACCACTTACTCACTGTCTTGTTACACAAAAACGCAATTCCGTGTAAAACACAATTGGGATCTGGTTCAGGATCTGGAGTCTGTAATACACTGTCTGCTAAAACATTTCACCACCCACTGCTCCCCAGCTCATATATAAGAAAAATAATCTGAAGTATTTGTAAAATGTAACAACGTCTCATTCTGCCTTGCATTGCTGGTTCTCTTTGAATATTGCTATCTTATGTTTTACTACTACAGGTCACTTCTGCAATGGATCTGAATACATTTTTTTAAATATTGGGTTATGTGCCGTGCAATCTGCAAAGATCTGACTCAAAAGAATCTTTTGCTCATGAATATAAAACAGATAGTTTTAGTCCTTGATTATGATTGGCTGAATCGCCTTTAAAACTGTTGTGAATAACTCTATAAACATACACCTGTGACCACATTACATCAGTTTGTTTCTGTTTCTGAAGAATTATATTGATGGTGGAAAAATAATTTGTTATTTATATTGCTACATTGTTGTTTGCTTTGTGTTTGTTTTAGGACACTTTGTCAGGTATATGGATTAATTGTTTTATAAAAGCATTAAGGTGCCAAAACAGTGATTTATACTGAATTTAAGCACACAGCTCTACTTTTAAATTATAAACCACGCTATAAACCACAGATTCTTGGAGCTTATTGCACAAATCAAACTTACTTCTCTCATGAATGTGCCAAGAAGATCTAGAGTAGATGTCAAGAATTTCAGTGAATGATGATTTTCAGTTGCCCACTGAGACTTAAAATATAACATATGAATCATATGGACCATGTTTATGATACTTTAATGCACTTTTCCATTTTGAAGCTTGACAGAAGTCCTCATTTATTTTTATTTTATGAGTTAAAGTTGCCCATTTCTCAAAAATTCACATTTTGCGTTCCATGGAAGAAAGTCATGGGTGAACCGAAAAATGGGTCTGAAAATGGGTCAACAGACAGAGTGGGTATCAAATTAATGAAGCATTTTGGTCTTCTAAGGGATTTATTTTTCTTGCATGCTTATCCTGGTTATCAAATATCCATTTCAGGCTCTGGCCCTCTACCAAGCTGTTTGATCTTTGGCAGGCTTAATTCTGTGTTGAGAATTATGCTGCTTAGATTTACCTTTCATTTTTCTGTCTGAATATCCCCGCATCCCATAATATGTCAGCACCCTGCTTACATCTTCTGTTTGCGGATTTTGAAGGTTAATTGAGTTGAACTCTGATAAAGATCATAAAGATCTGATCAATAATCCAGGCTGTTTGAGCTTCAGACACAAGTTTATGAAGGGTGTGCAGATGAGGGCAGCTATGGGCCAATAGACCTGCCAATGGACTTGCCAATGGACTGTGACCTACTGCCCTGGCAGCTTCAATAAGAGGAACACAGGTTTACTGCATGCAACAATCTCTGCTTGGCCATCTGACTGCCACTCATGAGGCGAGAAAAGCAACATGGCATCATCTTTTTTCTAGTTAGGTTATTAAGTGTGACTGGCTGGAGCATCCTGGTGTCTGAAGCGATTAGGGGAATGTGTTCTGATGGGAGAAAGGAGATATGGGGTGCATTGCCCAAGTGCATCCATCATGATTATGTGGAACTAAGGAACGCTTCATCTTGCTCTGAGTCATAATAAAGCCCAGATGCCACATGGTGATTATGGAGGTTGGTGTATAGGCAAAAAAAGCTCTACTGACATCTTCCAGAAATTGCCGTTTCATTTTTTGCACATCACATGACTGTCAAGTCATAAAAAATGTGTGTGATAAACAGTGATTAGTGAAGTCTGTGCACATTATTTTTGGACAATACTAATGTTAGTTTAAATCCTGTAGCTTACAAGAAGGATCTTGGTAACTTTGTGTCAGCCAACTAGTTGTACTTCTACGTCTTACGTGATGCTGATTTTGTTTTGAAGATTCAACTGGGTTAAATATATGTTAAGATTTATCAACATCTGCTTTATTTACCGCATCTGTTTTAAAAGCAGCTCCTACATTATCAACATCTGTGGCATGCTGTGGATTTACACCCACTTAGACTTCTATTGTAAATGCATTAGTTAGAATATAAAAAGCTGCTGTTTAAGTGATCTCTGTGCCAGACAGAATAATTTTTAAACTATATTTTGCACAGCAAGTAGTTTAAAATATTAACTGGTTGTTGGTGTTAATCAGACAAAAAAATATCAAATCAGATCTGCCAACGCGCCTCCTATAGTTTGTGTGATTCTGTGATGCGTCTTCAGACAGTCTGAAGTTATCACGCTACTGATTGACCTAATTTCCTTAATCAACACGCTGTAATGGCTCACGGTTAGAAAGTCTGTCTCCTTATTTATCCGTGGATGCAGCCTCAACATCAAACATGCTTGTTCCACTAAGCTGCTCTCTGAATTTCAGTGACTGGGAACATTTTTAAATGCAAGTCTACCAACATGACCTTTAGCGTGTTAAGACGCGTCCTCGATACACGACATACTTAACGAGCGTCGTCAGCCGTAGCGAGCAATGCCTGGTTTGCAATCTATTATTTATTTGTTTATTTTGTTGCTTACTTCATAAAACCGACCACGACAGCAGAATCCGAGCCAAAACAAAGTGTATTGTGCGTTTGCCTTAAAGTGCATCGTTTCTGAATGTGGAATTCAAACGTTCATGCAATGTTAATACAAAATCAAAGTGAATAATTATGAAGAGTATTACACTAACATACATTAACACACCCACTAACCAAAAAATGACTTTTTATGGCATGCTGCTCACCAGACATAACATAAAATACTAAATAACCTACAGGAAAAGCCATTAATGGACCAGAAACCAGCATGTTACATAACTGGTATTTGAACTAAATATCTGTTTGTACAGTTTGTGTTCCCGCAGCGCTTGTACTTTTTCTCAACCTGATCTTCCAGGAAAAAAAGCGAAGAAACACGTTATTCGTTGTGGCCCGTGACACGTGCTGCCTTGGCACAACACAACCCTAACGGGAACGCGCCGCAGCGCGAGTCCTGACATTGTCGCGGAGCCCAGCGCTGCCTCCGCGGGTGTGCCGTGTCTCTCCTTATCAGCCAGCGGCGGATGAGAGCGACCCTGACAGGCAGCTACAGCGATCGGTGGGAGTGTTTTACTTGCAGCTGGACTTGCAGCTGACTGTCAAGAGATGAAAGTTTTCATCATCATCATCATCAGTAATATATATATATATATATATATATGTATGTATGTGCTTGCAAAGGGCAGCATTTAGCATCAACAGAAGCTGCGACTCCTGTCAGTGGTGAGTCAGCTATAAAGAACACATATCAGCACACTAGTGCATAATTGGTGTGTCTTTTTAACATATGTAAAAATATGCCAAGAAGGCCTTCCACTCATATTGCTAACGTAATAAAATCTTACAATCAAGAGTAGACATTCGAATAGTAAACTGATTTAGCTCCTCATTTCTCTTTAATACCTAGACATCTCTCATGATATGTAGACGGGAGGAGAAACTGTTTCCTACAGTGCAGTTAAAACACTTCAAATTGTAACTTTTGCCTCTCTATCGCCATCTCTGTTTGAACCATAAAATTGCAGGTTACATCAAGCTGACATTATCCGTGAAATCAGACCTGACAGCTCAAATTCTAAATTATTAGTATAAGCTCACCGTTGTGAAGCATGTTAAAAATTTTATAAACAGGATTTGTCATGTACTTGCTCATTATTTAGGGTATTTTTAACCTAAAAAAGTTATGGATTTCAGCTTTAATTTAAAATCCACTGGGTCATGTTTTTTCTGATAAGTATTTACTTGAAGGCTTTTCATTTCCATTGAGCTATCAAAGGCCATTGACCCGGTCAGTCTATTAAAGGATAAATAGACTGCGAGTAAGTTTAACAGCTGATTTAGAACCTACAGGCCAGCTGTTGTGTCTCATAGGAGCACGCTTGGTCATAAGTCAGATTGCTAGTTGCAGACTTTCCTTGAATGTCGAGATGAGACACTTACACTTCTTGACCCAAACGTGCCCTGTCAAAAAGGGTTAAACCTTGTGTTTGTCTCTATGAATATAAGTCCAGTTTTAACCCAGACAACATGCCCTTTCTTAAGCAGTGGGTCTTTTACCCGTCTCTGCCTCTCTCGCTTTCCCTCTCTCAATCTCGATCTCCCTTTGTTTCTTTCTCACTCATTTCCTTTCAACAGGTTTATTCAGGATATCAGGATATCCACAATATTTTGATAAGATGCAATTAGTGGATGATCCATCCTTGTACATCAAAGCTGTCCAGCATTAATTACTGAACGCTTATTCATTAGCATGGCAGATTTCTCCTGCTAATATCATAGATGAGGGATAAACTGATATCAGCTTCAAAGAGCTTTAGACTTGCAGATATGCGCTTGCAACAAATGGGTTGTGATGTGTAATGCAGTAGATGACCTAATTTGTGCTTTTGAGTGATGGTCTCCACTGGTTCTCAGTTAGTTCAAGGAACCTAATTTGAGTCCCCATGGGCAATGAAAGAGAAGAATCGAGAAGACATAGTATCCTCACATCTGTTCAAGGCCTCTCTTAACAACTCCTAACAAAGCTGACTGCAACATCAGTACCTGTACCTGTCAAACTGGAGAGAAGTGATATGTTTGAAAATGTCATACATCTAAAATCTATAGGGTTCTGTAGGGTATCTGTATTTCTGAAGGACACTAACAAAGCATAGCTGTGGTTGTCTTGAAAGCAAAAGGCATAACAGGACCCCAGGACAAGACCTCCGCTGTTCTTCTACTAAAAGGTCAAGGAACATTATTGTTGAGCCATTATAAAGAGAATGGCTGCACTTAACTGGCTGGCTGAGCTCTATGAGTCATTTCATTGATGACATATTGTTTCTTTCCCTGGAGGACCAGGAGGGTTTGTTGGCAGCTGGTATTTTATTATATAGATTTAATCTGAAGTGTAATGGAAGTCCAGGTTATGCCTCGTTGATTTCAGATCATTTCTGACAATTTAGCTCACCGAAGCTGCTGCTCTACTCCATCTTGACCTTTTGGATCTCACTCGGAGTTCAAGTTTTGCTTTGTTTTAGGTTATATGAAACACTATACACGTTTCATATAACCTATAATAATATGCCTTGTGTTTTTTTTAGAACATGCTGATTCCAATTTAGTCATAAATTATTTAGGATATTTTCATGAACCTGACTTCATTACATTACAGGCAACAAGTCAGTTTTAAGGGCTAGATAAAGTGGAAATAGATCCTAAAGGGAGCGATCACATTTTTTACAGTATGTCCTAGTTCTCTGTATGCCTGTGTCTTTTTCTGTGTGTGCTTATGTTCCATCTGTAAGTCTCCTGGATGATGAAAGGCATTGTGTATACTCTGATATTTGTGGTAAAGATCGCATTATGCTCTACTTCTCATTTCTCAACACACACGCACGCACAGAAACGCACAGAAACACACACAAACACACACAAACACACACACACACACCTCACAGGAACTGCACGTGTAGCTCACGTATCCTCCATTGTGCTGTTGTTTATTTATCATCTTTGCACTGTACTCTTCTTCTCCCGAACATTTTTCTCTTTTTTTTTTCTCTTCTCTGATCTCTCTTCTGACCTCACACTGAGTTTGTTCTTCATTATTTTCTTCATTTACCTCTCTCTCTCTTCTGTTATCTGTCCTTCCACCTGGCTTCCACTCACTGAGAGCACAGAATACAGATGCAGTCTGCAATACAGAGCTGCTGTTTCTATAATGCAGCAATCTCCTTTATATGACTGTTTCAGTTGCTTATGTCTGTGTTATTCCGAATGCTTTATTTAGATTCCCATTAGCTTCCCCAAATTATAAAAATAAGTGACATTGTAAGAAAGCCTGTTCCGGTCACCATAGATCACTCAGATCACCATAAACTTTTCTAACAAAAGTTCTGACACCCTATAGTGAATGTTGTGAATTTTAACAATTAAAACTGAATCAAAGGTGGCTATTTTATCAGTATGTATTGTTCTGTTATAAACTTTGACCTACTTAGTGGTGCATGTGTACAGTCTTGCTCGATATAGACTGATAAAACGTAGTTCTTTAGGATGGGTATTAATTTGTCTTTACTTTTTTTGCTTATACTTAGTTACATTGGTAAGCAATGGAGAGAAATGGCTGCTTTCTACTTTTATATTTAAACAAATGTTTGAACCAATGTCCTTGTAAAGTAGCTGTTGCCCCACAGACTTGATGCTGAATTTGATTTGGGTATTAAAAATGTAACCACAATTCCAGCTTAACCCTTTTATCAGCTGTCAAAGAAATGAAAGAATTGGGCAGTGAAGCTTACTGTATCAGTGTTCAAAAAGATTACTGTCCCACTCTCTCTCTCTCTCTGGAGGGTATTTTAGCGCCAGCTTTAGCCCGCTGCTTCCTCACTTTATAAACAAGAGCCACAGAACGATCATGATTCTGTGTCGACCCATTTCTGCGTCCTTCCTCTGACCCTTCTTCACCTTGATCCAGCACATTTTCAATGCATAAACCATAACTCTCCATTCCTGCACTCCATTCCTGGTTTTCTGGGCACTACTGTCCATTTGCTTATCATTGACCCAGTTATCTGCTCTGTCTGGCCTCTCTCTCCTCACACTGGTCTATCAATCACGAGACAACACTTAGTGCTACATGAAGTTATCCGTGACTTGTTCAAGGGTGCCATTATTGAGTCAGGGTACATTAGTGATTATGAAAGATGCATTATTCACAAAACTGCCCCCAGTAATAGGAATACATGGAATTGTTAAAAAAAAATTGATTGAGTAACATTTGTGCACTTTTTTTATTGATCATGGCAGCAGTAATTTTTAAATAATGATCAAATGATAATGAAGATGAATAACTGGGCAGATATTCAGACACCCGTGCAGTCTAATGCATATTTCTGCATTTTAAAAAGTCAGTTCAGGTTGCAGTGGTGTAGTGATGTAAAGTATGCTAATAACCTGCCACATCCACTGTAAAGATTTATGCAAGACTTAAAAGAACGTCATTCAAATCAAACAGGTTTTTGGGATGTTAGGAGTTACTGGATGGGCATATTACTGGATTTTTATCATTCTTTTTCTTAATAATAAAGTTATATTATATATAATAACTATTATAATAACTTGGCCATGAATCAACCTTAAGTCAAGTAAATAACACTGTAAGTGTGCAATTAAGTAAATTAGCTTCTTTCTCTCTGTGTGAAAATAAGATCTGACATGTTTCTAAACAGGCTCATTAAATCTTTGCTCATGTTTTACTCCAAACCTTTTTGATTGGACCTGTGGTGATCAGATAACAAACTGGCCCATCACTGAGAGCAGCAAAATATGTGGTTTTGTGCCAGCTCTGATCTATCCTCACACCTGCTATTGGCAAAGCCATAAATCAACTGTCATCTTACAACTTCAATTACAGAAAACAACAGTAATGCACAGCCCCATTTACTCCCACATAAAGCATCAGAAAAGCCCCCCGTAATACAAATGACTGTTTGTGGGGATTTCAGCAAGACCTCCATTTTATGTGGTCAGCAAAACAGAGGTCAACAGATTAAGTGAACAAATTAACAGGCTCTTCTCCCAGGGGCACAACATACATCATTACACAATTTGCTAAGTAAGTGGGATGCTTTTAGAACAGAAGACCACTGCAAAGGGAAATTTATCGCTAATGGAGTCTTGTGTAGGCAGACGGTTTACTATGGCATGAAGTATGATACACATTGCAGCTTATTCTGGTTTAAAAAAATGCTAAAAAAAAAAAATCTGACTGACATGTATCTTGATTAAATGACCAAAAACTGTTTTTTATTTTTTTTAAATGCTGGTTTATCTGAAATAAATTATACCTCTATATTAGGTGTGGAAAAAAGGAATAATGGAAAAATGTCTCGTGTGATCTTCGTGTGATCAAAATGAAAAAACTTAGTGATGAAAAACTTCATGTGACCAACATTTAAAAGCCAAACTGCTTACTGACATAACAAAATATACAGTTCTGCAATTTTATGTCGCTAACCTGAAAAACTTTGCCAGATCCAGTGATTAGTTATTCGATTTAAGGATTTTGCAAGCGTTATTATGGATATGTCAGATGAGGGACAAAATGGGGACGTTATCGCAATTCCTAGCCGGGACGACAATTGGACTTGCAGCGAACGTTACAAAGCGGACCTATGTTGATGTTCACAACCTCCGGGAAACGTCCCGTTTGCTGGGTTAATGGAGTACGATTATTCCTTTTTCACATTAAATAGAAAGATGTAGTCACATTTTACAAAAAGACACTGAAATGAAAAGGTGGCATTAAAACAGATACATATGGGTAGTGTATGTCAGATATATATCTGGTAACTCCCCAGCAGTTGTGACCTGTCCTTGTAGTCACTCCTCTGTTCTACATTTCACACCCCGTTAGCTACATACATTCCTGGTATTTTGCTGAGAATATTATTATCTTGCTAAAGCAGTAACACTCAATATATTCTCTATGCTGCCCTAAATAGATTTTTATTCTATACGTTTATGTCATTAGACACGGGACATATTCATGCATTTATCTTTTACAGTATATGTTGCTATGTAATGTTATATGTTACATGTAGAATGTTCTGTTGTTCTATAACAGATGTTTTGCGTTACATTATTTAACTCCATCAATCAGTCCCTAAAAGCACATACACCCTAGAGAAGATTTATGAACGTTCTTCTAACGTGTGTTTGGGGTGGGAGGTTGTACGAAGGTCAGAAGCAGCAGGGCTAGATGCACATTAGGTTTCTATCACTTCAGGTGGACACACAACATTAAACCTGATGGCTGATGAGACACGAAGGTGCAGAGATGTCATAAAAATCTTTGATTATTGCGTTCCGTTCCGCAGGGTCTCGCTACATTTTTGGGAATGCAAGTGTGATTCATAGAATAGATTAGAATGTTTCTCCTGAGTCATGTGGATTATGAGATAATGCATGATGTGCAGATGAGGAAAACAGAGGTACAAGCTATTATTGTTCATTATAGATGCACTGATGAAGGATCTGCAGCTGTATCACAGTTGTGTGTGGCTCTGTCTCGGGGAAAGGTGACCCAGAGACCTGAGACCTTCATTGATCACTAAGAAACTTAACCCATATTAGACTATCCACAAAATCAGTATTGTACATTGGAACTGTAACATTAAACGTATTCTCTACAGAACAATTGCACGCTGTGCCCGCAGATAACAAATAATATCATATAATAAAACAAAACAGATCTCAAAGTGAGGGTAAGGGGTGATGAGCAAGACATTGTGAATCTTGGGAGACACTTCCACCTAATGGGGAATTTGTGTCACTACAGCTGGTGAAATGGTAAACTGTTACATTGTAGACAATCGAGTCCCGCAGCCTTGTAGGATCATAATTTAACCATCTCTGCATCTAGACTGTTTTGTGGATGATGTTACCTTTAGCCATGATGGTTCTGAAACGTATGGACACAGCAGTTGAGCTCCACAGGTCCGATCTGATTTCTGTAGAACCCGACACTCAGATAAACATGACTTCTGCAGAGATACAAACACGGCTACATGAACACAGGATGGACAATAAGAAATAGTCATTTATCTTTAACCCATTGTGATTGTATATTGTTAATATACTAGTCACACTAAATTTGAAAGCTTAAACCTTCTTACAATTTTACATAAATTCTGCTTCAAAGCAAAACCATCAGCTATGAATACATACCTTTGATCTGTACAGCAACAGACTGTTGCTATGTCCTAACAAAGGCCTCACCACACACCTGAAAAACCTCTGTTTAATTATTCATACACACTGATTCAGTGATTTGGTACAGCTGGGGACAAATGCAGGCTGTTGTGTAGACATTATTGTGTAGACAAGTTATTTACATTTTTTATGTCAGGTGAGAACAATATACAAACAGTGAAACTCAAGCTAGAAACGAAAATGGTGAAATTAATTTCATTTCTAAGAATACACATTCTAACTGTCTTCTAGTCGAGTAAAGATGTAGACAAGAGACTGGCATCAACAATAATCTATTCAATAGTACAAGGCTGTTAAACATCATGCAAATAAAGTTTGTGGTTGTTTTAAAGTAAATTGCCCAGCATCACATAAAAGAGATTATAATGACACTCATTCACTGATTCCAATAATTTGCATTGAGTGTTTTTATAGCAGGCCTCACAATGATCTTTGAAATATGATTTGCATTGAGTGTCTTAAGGGTCCACCTTGCACAGAAAGTTGCCGGGTAACTAGACATGAAAGCTAGTTCAATGATTTTGTCCAAGATTAACACAAAATCTCATTATTGAACTTCAACCTCCATCAGGTAGAAAGAGACTGTCCAGCTTTGATCCAGTGTGGTAGGAAATCTATCTAGGACTTCTTATACTGATACCAATAATACTTACTGTAATTTGCTATAGTTGCTGTAATTTACTGTAAGTTTTGCGCCAAGAATACTACTTGCCATAAAGAAGATAAATCCAATGGTTTTTCAATCATTTTATTTGAAAAATAAACACTGTTCAAATACAATTGTTTTTCATTTTTTATAATGCATTACAAAAACACTACAAACCACAGAAAGATTTCTACTATACAGACATTGTGTGTGTGTTTCTGTGACAGTGAGGTTAGACATACTGTATTTCCATCAGATTCTAATGGAGAGCATTTATCTGAGGAACAGAATATTGATTTTAATGTTAACTTCAAAGACATCTAAAGCATAAATAAAAAATGTAATAAAAGCTGTTTTCTAAACTTACATATTAAACAATTAACAATAGAAAGTTAAAAATAATAAATTAACAGTGGCAACTAGTTACAGTACTGGGTGACTTTAGTAGAGTTTGTTTGCTATGCGTTATTGCACCATCATCCACATGGATGGTTTTCGAAATTATATCTGAGCCCAAATTTTAATGCAACTGCAGCCCATATTACCACTGTATGTCTAAAGACCTGGAAATGTTTTTGACATTTAAATAACTACTGAAATTCAAAACACAAGGCATGTAAGCAAACTAAATAAACAATGAATGTGTTAAACTTGCTTTGTTAAAGTAGCTGTTGTTTGATTGGATGTTGCAAAGGATTAAGAAAGTTCACCAAACACAGTACAAATCAGAGCACTGCAATAACTGCTGGTGACAGATACAGTAACACACAAGCCCACAGAAGGCAGAAATTGGGGCTCTGCGGAGAGTTTACAAAGTGAGACTTAAGCTCACAGTGGAAGCAAAAACCACAACTAAGATCTTACTTCTGTATAAATTGCTTAATATGAAAGAAAAGACCCTTCTTACTTTCTTAAAAAGTTTGTCCCTTTATAAAAAGCATGCAATACAAATGCATTTGTGCGTTTTAGGATGGGGGTGTTTAGTACCAAAATACTTTTTGTACAATTTAAATAAAACTAATAATATATACTGTATACTTACTGAAGCCTTTTCTCAAAATATTATTGTTATTAATAATATCAGAAATTAAATTTTTGGAAAACAAAAGGTCAAAGTTTGATTTGGGGAGATTTTTAAACACGTTTTCCTGAAAGTCTGTAGCTTAAAAATGCTGACACTGCCAAACTGATACAACATTTTTGTACATTTGTACATACTGTATAATGTATACAGTATGCAGTCTACACTATATACAGCTGTGCTGAGTTAAGCCGGAATGAGGGAAGCTCATAAAGCTTCCTGTCATTTATAAATTACGTAATCTTTTCCTGAAGCTGTTCTTGCGATGCAAACAGCTCAGTAATAAATCTTCGGCTCGACTGTGTACAGAACTCCAGCTGCCGGGTCCACCGCAGGGGCTGATGGGATACTGGAGGGCCTGCTGTAGCTCAGCCTGTGGTGAGATCAGCCTCCAGAGTTTCAGCGATTTCACCCAACTCCTCATGAAGCTCTGCGAAGGAAGGTCTTCTGAAAGCCTCTATCTGGAAATTTAAGATAGCATGTCAATAGTAACGCACCCACTGAGAAGGTTTTGAGCTTTATAGGGTCACATTCTCAAAGGGTCACTCACCAGGCAGCAGCTGGCTGCCAGCTCCAGAAGATGCTGAGGACACCCACTGACCATTTTGCTGAATGCTGACACATCCAAGCCATAATCCTGCAACACACACACGTACAGAGACAGCAGTTTACAAAGAAACAATTCCATCAAATTAATTCTGATGGCATTAATATCAAGCGTGATGTTTGTAGTCACCTGAGTTCTTGGAAGAATTTCTGGGTCTGCTGGGATCCTAGCCAGAACTTCACACAAAACAATTCCAAAAGAAAACACATCCACCTAACGTTACATAAAGCAAAACGAGAAAGAAAGAACTTGAAGGTTGAAGCATGAAGAAGTCAAATTTTGACTAGATGCTAGTGCTAAATTTTGGGTCATCACCTTGCGGTCATAAGGTTCTCCACGCAGCATCTCGGGGGCCATCCAGAAGGCAGAACCCACGAGTGAAAGTTTCCTGTCCTTTGCAGGAAGTTCTACCACCTCTCTAGCCAAACCAAAATCAGCCACCAGCGCCTCTCTGCCTCTGGCTGTCACCCGTATCAGACAATTCTGTGTGAATACACAAACACATTTTCATTTTAGTATCACTATATTTGTTTACAATTATTTTTAAGTGTAACATTTGTATGTAACACGTAACATTTTAATTTAACTAACTAATAAAGAATTGCATGATTATTATACCTGCATAAAATAGCAAGAAAGTGAAGTGTTTTTTCAAATCCTTGCGGAAGGGGGCGACAAAAACATACAAAAAAACTGAACTCATCTCAGTCCCCACAAGAACACCGCATACTGTAACGTCACGGAAATGTACATACAGTACAATGTGAACGTGTTGTCGAGTAGCTAACTAACCAAACAAACACACACACAAAAAAGCGTGAAGCTAAGCTTAATTAAATATCTAAATCTGACAAACATAAATGATATAAATAAAATCATTGACTTATGTATCTATAGCAGGGCTCATATCTGTAATGTGACTTTTGCCTGGTGACTGATGCAGAACTCTCAGGCTTAGATGAATAAAGATTCTCAACATCACTGTCTATATGACGAATTATTCAGCTGATCCTGTACTTTGTTGAAGGGTCTGTGTCAGCCACAGTTCTGTTCTTACACCCCCAGCGCTGTTGGGGCACAACACACTGTACAATGTTATGCCTGGCTTTTAGTTTGAATAGTTTAAATGGTCTCTAGTGCTCTTAAATCACGACTGAACATTATTTAGTATGAGAAACAGGTTGGAGCAAAACTGCAGTGGGTGTAATTAATGAACAATGCCCTGATATTTCAAAGGAAAGGCAATTGACCAGAGTAAGAGGATGCCAGGTACAACTGAGACATTACATAAGACCAGTGGGATGTGTGGAGCAGATAGCACTGATGGATGAAAATGTGTACCGTGTATCTGGTTTAAATTAGAAACTAGACTGCAGTTCAGCCTCTAAAACTGTGACCTGTGATTACAGGACTAAGAAAACTCCAAGCACAGCCTTGAGTCTAAAGCCTCCAAATTTAGAACAGCAGCTCATGTATATGGCAAGTGTTGCAACAGCCTCTGGCTGTGCAGCTAATGGTGGGTTTGGACGAGAAGGACTGTGGTTTGGTGGATTCAATATAAAAATTATAATCAGAGACAGATGAGACAGAAATAGTTTTAAAAAAGATAGCAGTTATTAAAAATATACATATGTGATCCATAATTTAAACGCACACATGCACGCATGCACGCACACACACACACACAGATTCTTTCACCTAAAGCAATCGTTGAATGTTCTAAAAACAACAGCTTTAGAGAAGCACAGTTATTTTTATTAGCTTCTGTTTTCTATTTTAACTTCCCACAGCCACAAAGTTCTATGTCAAATGTCATTTTTTACTGCAGTGAAAATCCCACCAACAGCCCCAGTGACCTACGTGCTAGATGTCACAGTTGAGTATGTTAATTGTGTGTTTGGCATTTTATTTTCTCATTGTTCATATCTGAATGGATGACAAATGGGCTGCAGGCAAGGCCTGTGACAAGGCCTGTGACAAGGCCACACTAAACACAAAAAAAGAGCGGGGGCTAGTCTACAAACGATTTGTGCGTTTTGTATTTTCAAATAAGATGGGAAGATTTAGGAAGAGTGAGAGACAGAGGGGAGAATTTATTACCATCACAATGGAGTGGCCTCACTGCCTCGTCCCTCAGCCCAGGTTTAATAAGCACTTGTGTGAATCCTGGCAACCAATGACACTCACACACACACAGATCTCAGGGGAGAATTCTGAGTAAACACCAGACACGGGCCCTTAACAACTATTCCCTGATGATTCCTCAGAGGATCTCCATGTAAACCATAAGAGAACTTCTCCAGATTATCAGTTCATCGCTTGGGGTGTGTGATTGAATAGGGAATCCTGTTGTACCTTAGAGTTAAGATCTCTGTGGTAGATGTTTTTGTAGTGCAGATAAATCATCCCTCTGGTGATGTCAGAGGCCAGGTCCACTTTCTCTCTCCAGCACAGAGGAAC
>JAZGTK010004856.1:0-23542 GCA_036877625.1 Ambastaia sidthimunki
ACACACACACACAAACAAACACTTTATTCTTGGTAGAGATGCCGGATGATGATGTTCTGGGTTTCTGATGTACATGATTGTGTTATGATGGGGGATGTGATTGTAGCCAGCGGCCCATAATTCAATCTGTCTTTACGATTCTCTAGAGATCTGTGTCAGACTCTCTGTGATTCACTCAGGAATTAAATAGCCCCCACAGGAGCCCCCTAACATACTGCTGTTCAAAATTATGACCTTATCATTCATTTACACTGTGTTTACATTACCAGAGGGTCCAATCTTAAATGAACACACATTTACTGTAAAACAAATACAGTAAGTAAACCAATAGGTTATCTGTAATAAACTATATTTTCGGTCTATTTATAAACATTTCACAAGGGAAGAAAAATAAATCACAAAATCTCTTTAATATCTCAATTATTTTTCCTAGACAGCAGTGAGATTAAATGGAGAACAAACTGAGACTTTTTTCCAGTAATGTCATGTTTATTCTCCAGAGTTTCAGAGGATGTCTCAAATCGTGCTCAGATTTGACTTGCAAAGTAGCCTTTACTGTATATGACAGATGATTTCAGGGAAAATTAGAGGGCTTGGTGAATTCAACTGGAAAGTCACTTCAGAGACGGAATAAGATGATGACAGATTACCAAAACAAATTTTTTTCTGTAGGACCTGTGAATCATTTACAATATAAACTGGCAAAGGTCAACTTTAAATGACATTATGAGCTGTAAGAGGAACTTCTGTACAATAACATTTTTTGGTATTATGTTATATTGATGATATATTGGTTCATGCATGACTTTATATGAATTCAGACAGAAGGGAGTCTAGGCCTCTGCACCCCAGTCATTACATTACCCAGAATTCACTCTATCAGGAATCAAGACACGATGATGATCCGTGACCCCTCCGACCTCCAGGACTCCGGAATGCTGGTCTCGCTCTTCCCTGGTCGATTCTGCATTAATTATCACATCTGCTGATGGACAACATGTTGATTAGAAACAATGAAGAGTGTGTTTAACATATGGAACATTGACCTAATAGAGAGAGAGATAGAGAGAAAGAGGGAGAGAGAGAGCGATAGATAGATAGATAAAAGCATATGTGATCGTTTTTATTTGTTTGTACTAACTGGGGTGAAATTAAATCACAGATGTTGTTCTAAACTGAATGTAAATTCAAATTGTAATATATTGCTTTAATAGATCAGGAAATATTATTTAATTGTGTCAGGAATTCAGGTTTAACATTGCTCAAAAAAACAAATAAAATAATAATAATATATATAATTTTGGCACATTGTTGCTGCACTGATTCAACTCTTCAATTCCTCAGGCAGAAGTCACATCTCAGGTCATGAATGAAATCTTTTTTTATTATTGTTGTTGAGTCTATTCTGTCATCTCATCTCACACACATTCGCACACACACACACATGCACGTGCACACACACACACACACAAACATACACACACATGCATGTGCGCGCACACACATACACACATGCACGTGCACACACACACATGCATGTGCACACACACACACATGCACACACACACACCTTTCGCTTGATGACAGACAGCAAATAACTTCCACTATCATGCCCGCAGGATGAAACACGTCCACACGAGAGGAAACAGTCAATCCACACACACACACACACACTTAACTGTCTAAATGAGGACATACCATAGACGTTTATTGTTTTTTATGGAAATCTACAGACTGAATTTGTCAGAATAAAAAACACTGCTGATCATTTTTGCTTCCGAATAAGGACGTCCCAAGTGTCCTCAAAGGGAGGTTTTGTTATATTTAAGAACAAATACACACACACACACACACACACACACACACACAGTTTTAAGTGCCTGTCTAACCTGTTCATTCAACCACACACACAAACAAACACCTTGTGTCACACACCCTGATTGACAGACAGACTGTTCAGACACTATCATTAAAACTCACAGATCTGAGATGTGTCTGGATCACAACATTTAAGTTCAATGGAAAAAACACACAAAAGTAAGATGACGACAAATACAGATCACGTGTTATAATACGTAATGAAGTCACTCGGGAGAGACCCACAATATATTCCGGGTGAGAGAGTTAATAATTGTTTCGTTTCCTGGAATAAAATCAGGTTTATTATAACAGATAGCAAAACTGACCAACAATTAAACATCTATCCACTAACTGCATCCAGTGTTTAAAAAGTTTGTCGTTTTTGAGTATTAAGGGTTCACTCATATACACAAATCATCGAATTAAAAATGTCAGGAATAAAACATTGAATATTTACTGTAGTTTGTGTATCAAATGATCACAAAATGCAGTTTTCCAGTCCACAGATTTTTATTGCTCGTGAACTGGAAACACATTCACGTATGTAATTGCATAATATTTATATGTGGTTGTCTGGAAAGATTTTTATATTTGTCTTTTGTCGAAAACCGAACAAATCTCGTGCAAACAATTAAAAGCCTCTCTCTCTCTCTCTCTCTCTCTCTCTCGGTTTACAGGGGTTTTGTGGTTGCTCGGTGGTCCGTGATAATGCGCTTATTATGAGAGCGGGTTTCACGCCGGATTGCTGTAGATATACGTGTGGGAAAGAAGCGAGACATCTGTTCAACACACACATATGTGCAGGTCTACAGTCGCACTGTATCACGACCTCTGAACTCTGCTTAACTAATACACTGTTAACTTATTTGCCTTAACTTATTTTCTAAAGGATGCTCAATTTAAAAGGTTGCAAAAAAGTAACCTAATTGGCTGACTAGTTTTGCTGTTTATTTCCTATAAGAGGTTATTAATAAAAAACTTTGATTACAAGAGTAAACACCAAAACAAACATTGCTGATTTAGAAAAAAACAGTTTTGTTGTCTGTATAAACATTCAATTTTACCCACGTCTTCTATGTTTGCAAGGCTTCTGAAAAAGATAGACATGTTTTAAATTAAATCCAGCAATATCGTCGAAATTAAAAAATATATACAGAACGTAACGAACACAATATATCGTGTATGTGGTATTAAATAATTGTATAAACACATGGAAATGGCGTGTTGATTTAATGCACCGAAAGCGTTTGTAATGCTTTTGACGGCTTTTCTGATTAATTTCCTGTAATTGTGAGAAAGCTCAAACTGTTTAATTGATCGGTGTGTGTTTTTAATTAACTTTTCCCTGTAATGATCGAACACAGCACGCGCATTAATATCAAACAAATAAACCTGCGCGTGATTAAAACTCACCTCTTTATTAAATCTGAAAGTCAAATTAAACGCGTGACGTGCACGTGCACTGCCTGTTGATGTGGGTCTCCCTCTGAGCTCGTGCACGCGCCCTGCACTGGTACTATTACGCATAGATTTTTATTATAATGCATTTGCACTTCGGCTACAATGGAGTCCAAAACTCTTTGATTTGTTATGTTGATCATTGAATTCGTTTTAAAAACAATAGTTGCATTAAATTTAAAGCACATGCAAAACAGCAATTTTAGGCGATTTTAAAGATTTGAACCCCACTGTATTGATTTTAAATATTTAGGAATACTTAAAATTTGCTATGTTTACAAAATGGTGAGGTTGACAGAAATTGTGCACGGATTAGCACACAGACACAAATATAGACCACAATTTAAAATTGTGCTTCCACTAAAATTACACCACAGTTAGATTAAACACACGAATCTCATCTGTGAATAATAAGAGAGGTCGTGGATGCAGTTCATTTGCTTTGCTTGGAAAGCTGTTGCCCCACCACGTGCAACACCCACTTCCACCCCTTTGACTTACCCCGCCACGCCCTTAGTGACCCACCGGGCACATGATCTCTGTCAAATAAAACACGTCTTTAAGTTTTCTAGAGAAAACATATAAAATTAACTTTAATGACACTGGTATATGATTTTGCGCATTTATAAACTAAACAGAAAATCTTAAGAAATACGAAGCCTCCGCTCATTAGCATAAAATATTTGATATCTTTACATGGGTATCCCCAACAATTAAACAAGGTCCAAGGAAGGTCCAGGCACCCGCCCCTCCTAATAAAGTATTACAAGCCTAACACGTCACCAAGAGCTCCGTGGATGACATCACACTCATTACCGATGGTTTCCGCTAATCTGATTGGTCACATGGGATCCTGTGGTTCTTCAAAGACCGGGACTTACGCACTGGGGCGGTCGACTTCTGCAAAACAGCCGAGGGACTTATAAGCTACATGTGAAGACATTTCAACAGGTGCACGGACACTCGTGGGATGGCAACTTCACTTCTTGGGGTGAGTAAATATCTTGTGTCACGCACAGAAAAGATTAAATGTGACAATAGGGATTTTAACTAGAACTAAACCAATCCACAAAACTACTTGTTAACATTAAGTTCCTTTATATGCAGCCTGTGGATGAGTTTGGTTATAGTTTATTTTTCTCCCAGGTTTGTTTATCGAGTTCAAGCACACATGGGTGTTAACAGTGACTAAAAGAATAGAGAACCGCAATATGTAACTATATAAACTAAAACAAACAAACACAAAAATGAAGGTTCTAAAAATATTTATTTAAGAGTGTTTGTTTTTATTTATGCCAAGACATTTGGATATTAAGAATACCGTTTTTGTTGTACTGAGTTCTTGAGCCTTTTAGAGCTTAAGGTTCTTGTAAGTTATTCAAATTATTGTCTATATATTTGATGTCAATAAAAGGTTATTTGTAACTTAAAAGGTTCTCTCATGACGTTAGTATGAGAACGCTTTTATAAACAATATGTAACATTTACTTTCAATTTTAAAATTGCATCTTTAGTCTTAGTTTATTGTAAAATATTTGAGATGGGTGGGTTTATAGAGACATGCTTAAAATACACATGTAGGTTGTAAATTGACTAAACGTAGCTACATTTGAATCTGCGCTATTTTGCCATACTACAATTCCTGGTTTTCCCTCGTATTTGTTCCTTCTGATGTATGTTTTATGATTTCAGGAAGAACCGAGGGTTGGATCCACTCCATTGGCTATGTTAGCAGCAACGTGTAATAAAATTGGAAGCTCGAGTCCCTCCTCGGACAGCGGCTCGTTTGGAAAAGGAGGTTTTCACCCATGGAAACGTTCAGCGCCCAGCAGTTGTTCTCTGTCCCCGTTCGGTGCGCAACGAAACGACTCATTTGGTGCCAACAGCTCCTTCTCCGTGACGGCCACTAATACCTCCAGCAGCCCGTTCGGAAACGATTACCCCGTGTTTCAGACTTCAGTCGCCAACAGTTCTCAGGACCCCGGCGCGCAGTCAGTGTTCATCTCTAAAGTGGAGTCTCTACAGGGAATTTATCCGAGGATGAGCGTTGCCCACCCGTACGAGACGTGGTTCAAATCCGCGCACGCTGGCATTTCCGCAGGGGACGTGGGCAGCGGGTCGTCCTGGTGGGATGTGGGAGCCGGTTGGATTGACGTTCAAAGCGCAAACAATGCCGCGCTCCAGACGTCTCTAAATTCTCCCCTGGGTGGGTATAACTCAGACTATTCTACCCTCACCCACTCCGCGTTCAGCAGCAGCCCGTCTCCACATCTTCTCGCGGGTGGGCAGCACCTGATGGACGGATTCAAACCGGTTTTATCAGCCACCTACCCAGAAACCAGCCCGAGTTCAATAGCCGGGGCCAATGGGGCAGTTTTAGCCGGGTCCCCTGCCGTACCTCTGTCTGGATCTCCCCGCTCGTCCACCAGGCGGTATTCGGGCCGAGCGACCTGTGACTGTCCGAACTGTCAGGAGGCGGAGAGACTGGGACCAGCCGGGGCCAGCCTGCGCAGAAAGGGGCTCCACAGTTGCCACATTCCCGGTTGTGGAAAGGTATACGGGAAGACCTCTCACCTCAAAGCGCATTTGCGCTGGCACACCGGAGAGAGACCGTTTGTGTGCAACTGGCTGTTTTGTGGGAAGCGATTCACCAGGTCCGACGAGCTCCAGCGGCATTTACGCACGCACACGGGGGAAAAAAGATTCGCCTGCCCGGTGTGCAACAAGCGCTTTATGCGCAGCGATCACCTCAGTAAACACGTGAAAACGCACAGCGCGGGTGAGCCGGGGGCTGCCGGGTCTAACGGGATAAAAAAGGGCAGTGATACCGACAGTGAACACAGTGTACCTGGCAGCCCATCCTGTCAGTCCCCTGAATTGATCCAAACCACAGAACCCGTCCAGAACGGCGTTAGTCACTGAACAAAACTATTGCAAATATTACACGTGCATTTAAACAGACGAGCGTCACCAGATGGAGTCAGTCATTCGTTTTGGTTTCTCTTGTTAATATCATGCAAGTGTTTTTTTTTGTCAAAATAGACGTCAAAAAGATTTAAATGGTCTTATTATCAGTAATGCATTGTCAGAAAGTCCCTCTCAGGTGTGTTAAAAGATTTTCATTAGTTTTTATTGATGCAGCGATGACAAGAAGTTGAAAATACAGCTAGAAATAAACTCAAGCTACAGCTCCTGTATATAAACGATCCATTTATTCACGTCCGTTGCGGCACTTTATTAACTAAGTACAAAAAAATCAAGGGGGTTTATTTTTCAACAACTGCACAACTGCATCTGAGTATATTTTTATCTCTAACGTCTTTATAAAGATTTTAAGAAACCTTCAAGTCAATTTCACAGACACAGGTCAGAAAGTTTCCATCATTTTTTTGTACATTATTAATTTTCTGTGCAGTTGATATCTGACAGTGAAACTTCTCTCAATACAAAATGAAACTTGTTCTGTATATAGAATTGTCTCGAAACTATTTATCATTGAGTTTGATTTGTGCTTTGAAGTCTATCAGAGTCGCACTTTGAATCTATATTTATAATGTTAGGATCGAATCAACTCGATCAGTCGGTTTATTATTTAAATGAGCATGTTTGTATTTACTGCTTTATGTTATGAACACTTCGTAATAAAGTCAGATCTGACTTGCTATTTTGACTGTTTTTGTGACTTTGACATGTATATGATCCGTTTTTACACGTTATGTTTAACTATTTTGAACAAACTCAAACGCAACTCAACACATTTTCTTTGTGCATGTTTCGTCAGTAATATAGATACATTATTTTTTGGTTGACGGATCTGATTTGTGATTTTTTTGTCATTTGGCAAATATTATATTTAAACAGTGGGAAATTCTGTATTATGTCACTATATTAATATACAGCATGCTAATCAATACCGTTATTTATTATACGAGACATTGCTCAACATGCTCAAACACAAACATTTGTTTAGTTTAGATCTGATAAAATTATTTATTGGTATTAATCGCGGTTACTTACCAGGTGAGTCAAATCAGAGAAATATCTACCTTTACAAATTTAATTAAATTTCATAACCACGTGGTCCTTTCACAACAAACAATCGACATATCACATAAACACAAATGTAAACATTTCTACCAAATATAAACAAATAGTGAGATATTTATCCTGTCCTAATAACATTGTTTTATTTCTTTAAAACGGATTAGCCACATAAATACGAAGAGCCACATATACTAATAATATCAATATGACTTTACCTCACAACATACCTTCTTCTCACTTAAGATTTAACTTAATAAGTTAAATTTAAGTTAGTCTTAAATAAAACCAGTCATGCAATACCGAACAAAGTTTCAGTCTTAACTGACCTGTTCACATGAACTAACTAAAACTTACTTCGAGTATTTTGCGCCTCTTAGTGGCCACTATCGGAACTGCTGGCAAAACACGTGGCTCCTTACAACAGCACAAACGAAACACTTTAGAAACGATATTAAGACATGCACACCATCTTTCTTAACAATTTATTATGTTATTATTATTATTATTATTAACCAATAATAACGTCTACCTTAATTGAATAACCCAAGTGCATCGATTACCATAAATCCTAAATGTAAAACATTAACTTGAATTGTGATAATCGAAGAATACTACAGAAACAACTTATTGTATTATGTTTTTTATTTATTGAAACACTGATTTTTCTCAAAGAAATCGGACCACAATGTATAACAGGCATGAGATTGCGTTTGATTTACTGAAATACATTCACAAACACACAAACTAATGTGCATTTTAATCTACGCATGCTGAAACTGTATTGCTTTATACGAGGATTTGGTCACACTGTGGAAAAAAACATTTATTTCTAACAAAAGAGAAAAAAACGAACTAATAATAAATATTTGTTTAGTGTTTTCTGATGTAAACATTGTTAAATGGATATTCGCCGCATGAACGCTACGGTACCATCGCTTGCTGACCTTTAGGGCTGTTGACCAGCGTTAAAACTGGACACAAATGATCCTCAGTAGTACATGACAAAAGACATAAATACTGACCAGCAGGCAAATATTCAACACACAATATGCAAATCTGTACATACAGTAGTCTTAGTTTAGGAAAAACCTTCCTTAAATTTCCAGTTCTGTCAGGGAATCGTGTAGACATGCAGGAACATTTGAGCAGATACAAAGTGCGGAAAAACGCTGTCATTTACTGTTAATTCATTTTTGCTCAAATATAAACCCATTCAAAAATGCCACTTATGAAAAGCCATATAAAAAAATTGACATTGAAACGATAACTTTTGGGAATGTTATGCGGTTGAACGCTAGATGGCGGACTAACATCAGACAGCAGGTGAAAGATTTGGTTTGGTTAATGGTTAAAGCCCACACTGGTAAAAATAAAGGTTCCTTCATCACGCTGTCTAGTTCCACAAGAACCTTCGACACCAACAGAACGTTTCTTTTGCACGAAAGGTTCTTTACAGTGGTAAAAGTTTACACAGACTATTAACAGATAATAACTCAGCTAACAGGGATGTTTTCAGAATGTTGGCTACCGTTCCCTAAGTTTTCTCAAAGGTCTCAAAAATAGGCTTCTAGTAATGTTAGAACTTTTTAAACGTTATATAACATACCAAAAACGTTATTCCTAAGTTGTTAGTGGAATAATGTTCTTCTAACCAAGCAACAACATTAAAATCCTGTTTAAAACAGGATGCTTTGAACGTTCAAGGAACATTAGAGAAACGTTCTTACAACCTAAAACTGTTAGCTGGGGAAGAAATTGTTCTTTTAAATGCCATTGACTAAAAGGTTACTTGGGGAACCAAAACTGGTTCTTCTGACATTCCCATGAGGAACCCTTTCTATCACCTTCATTTTTAATAGTGTGTGGCTTTTAAGATATTTTATGTGATACAATATGCTGTACGCAACAATTAATGTCAAACATTGATATGTTTGCTACTAAATAGCATTATTATTGCCATGTGACATCATTGTGAGATGTTTCAAACACATGACTTCACTATGTTACATTTAATTCAATTTTCAGTGCTACTCATTTTAACATTGTGGCATTTTCATAGCGAGAAGCCATGGTTAGAAATCACTGTTGATGTTTTAAAACTCTAAACTGAAGTCACAGCATCTGACACAATATACTGAACTCTGTTTGATACAGTTCCATACAGAACCATATCCAGGTAGTGTTTTGCCAACTTCAATAAAATAAAAAAAATAAAAAACACACTCTCACATCCATCCATGACAACATACATATCGTAACTCTGCCAAACCAGAAAGAACTAAAAAAAGTGATCCATGTTGGCAAAATGAGTCACTACAATCAAATTTCCAAACATGAGTTCTTGTTATTTTTACATTCTCCACTAAAAGAACCTTTAAAATGATGTATGAATTGTTGGAAACTGACAAAAAATGAATGAGCTACACCTGTCTTATGCACCAGTCGTCGAGAGCAGAAAAAACAGCAATTTTTCATAGAAGATTACAACCAAAGGAATGATTTAGGAATGTACATCTGTCAGAAAACAGAAAAAAATAATTTAAGATGTTTAACTGTTGTTTAGAGCACTGGTATCGCTAGACGACGGCTTAATGAACCTCACATTAGACCAAAACTAGTTTTTCCACTAGCTTTGCCTGTAGTATTTAGCCTGCGCTCATTCCGACTCATTTTGCCAGCACAGGTCACATATAGTATCAGTGGAGAGCAGCACAGGTTACTGGCCGGGTGTGTTGAGGTGTAAATCTAAACCACATCAGTTTTACTTAGATTTTTTATATCATACTTCATCTTTTCATTCTGTGTGCTGTCAGGATGAAAAGAATTTAATGCCACTTACCATAATAAATTAAAAACATAGCAAAAAGTAAAACATAGTGTGAACAAACACCCTCAGAAAACTACACAGGTTATTGCCTCTGCATTTAAGTGCTTCATAAATTGAGAAAGATTGTGATTGGTTTTAAGAGTGACCTTTGACCCTGTCACTGCCATGCATTACTCCAGGGCACCTTGGGCATGTGTGTGTGTGTAGCTCTACTGGGTGGCTGGGGAGGTGGTCCCGCCTGTATGTTATCGTCTTCTCATTGGTTGAGGGGACATATGCAGAATCCTGCAATATAAAAATAAATATTTCATGAATATTTTATGTTTTAGAAGACAAACTTCCATGTTCACACAGCCCAGCGTGCCAATAATAGCCTTAAATCAAACCAAAAAGCCACACAGATGATACACTCTGTATTTTAGATTCTAAAAACAGATAATTCTGTATGATTTTTAAGCTTTTGTCCTTATGGGGACCTAAATATATCCCCACCAGGTGAGAATTTACTGGTATTACCATACTTGTGGGGACACACACACACACACACACACACACACACACACACACAGTATACTGTACCTTACAGCTGTTGTCAAACTGTTGGTTGGAGCTGTTCTGATACGTACAGCCTCTTGCCCTCAGTAGGTGTCTGACTACAGTCAGCATCCCAATGCCCAACATCACTGTGAGGAGAAAGGTACTGAGGAAGGTCTTAAATGACCTCTGACTCCAAACACACACTGAAAAAACAAACAAGAGCGATTCATGACTTATTCTGCTCAGCTCTATTACGGCCACAGGAATATTGGATTGCTCAAAGGTTGCTCTTTCACAACACAGGAAATTTGAAGTTTTCAGTGATGTTTCTCAAAGTTATTAACTCAATGTTTCTCCAGAAATTCCATAGGAGAAGAAGTACACAACACAATAGCTGTCCGGAGCTTCTACACAATGAATGTAATCAGTACATCTCAGATCATTTGTTAAATGTGATGAGAAATCTTTCTCTGGTCACCCAGTAGATACAATTGAGATATTAATGAAATCTTTTTTGTAAGAGCAGGAGAGTTCTGAACAAAACCAGTGTGGTCTCATTCATCCTGTTGGTTAAGTTTTTCATCTGCATTTAAAACTGCTTTCTAACAAAAATGTGATCCCAGCTAACAATTTTAGGTTGTAAGAAAGTTTCCCTTACATTTCCATTAAGTAACAAAAACTTATGTTATTTGAATGTTCTAGGAATGTTCAAAATGGCCAGCATTTTAGACGCTGTATTAAAGCTATGGCTAGGTTATAAGAACATTACTCTAACATTTTGTAGAATAAAACAAAATTCTGTAGCCTAAAACGTTCAACTACCTTAAAATAACGTTTCTGATATATGATATTTAACGCTCCACTAACGTTACTGCGAAAACATTTTTGGATATCTTTGACAGAACTTTTGGAGAATGCTAGCCAACACTATGACAATGTTTCCTGTTGAGAGTTTGTTTTAAAACAAGAATCCAAAAAACCACATGAAACCTAAATAATAGCCAGATGTTTCTGTGGACTGCAGCTGGAGGTTGAGCTCCCTCAGGTCTTGTGATGATCACCAAACCAGCTGGATTGTTCTACCAGCACAGAGCTTACAAGACCATCACCACACAGCCAGTATACAGATCTTCTCTGTTCTCTGTGTGGTCAGTGTTGGGCAATCCAGTAAACTTGGCCCGAATCCAGTCCAGTGCAAACACAAAGAAGATAAAGTACCATATTGACATTTTGTAGGTTTCCATGGAAATCTGGAAGCAGGAGATCAGACTGAGAAAGAATGCAGGTCACACACACAACTGGCTCATGCTGTTTCCGAGAATCAGTGAGGGGGTGTGGGTGTGACATTTGGGTAAGTGACTTTATAAGAGAGGATGAGTGAGGGAGGAAAGCAGATCGGACCTCATGTGTCTCATCTAGAGTTTCAGAAGAGATCTGAACATTGTCTCCAAATTGTTCTGAATACACACATTTCTCAAGTAATTCTTGCAAGTATCCATGATCACCGACAGCTCAGTTTACTCTAAACTGTGTGTGTGAGTTATTATTATTTTTTATTTAAAAGACATTAAACATTATAAAAAAATTGATGTGTCTCCTGATCAACACAAGGAACCTGGGTCATATCAACTCAAAAAACGGACATCATTCTTCATGCAAAACAGAGAGGACCCAGCTAACAATTCATTACGTTGAGGAACATTTCTTCAACATTTCCATTAGGTTACATTAAACATTAAAACTGGAATTTTGAACGTTCTAATAACATTTAAACTATCCAGTTATTTAGGCATCGTACTAACGTTTTTGCTTGGTTATACGCTATTAAAATGTTTTCAATTCTGTAACGTGTTTCTGTAAACATTCCACTAAAACTTAATAATAACTTTAATGTTCGATATATAACATTGAAACGTTCTGCTAATATTTCTTATAACTTTAAGAGAACTTTCAGAAAACACTAGTCAACGTTCTGAGAATGTTTCCTGTTTGCTTGGGAAAAGAAAGAGGAGAATTCACTTCCTCACCAGGATGTCGGCTGATGTGCAGCTGAGGTCCATCTGTTGCCAGTTCCATGAGGAATCGGTACTGACATCTGTCAGTGGTGGGATACAGACAATACTTTCCTCGAACCAGCTCTGAGAAACAACCCAGTCCATTTAATCAAACACTGAACATGTCTTAAAGATCAATTCATCACCTGCAGGAATGTTCAGGGTTTGATTCTGTGTTACAACACCCAGGAACTCAACTTTAATACAGATGTAGTGCTGTTAAAAATAAAGCAGCATGCTAAGTTATTTTCAGCATCAAGCTTGCAGCTGATTGGTCCGTGTTTATACTATAGTGTTTTCTGTTGTTAATGTTTTACCGACCTGTGATGTCATCAACATAGTCCACCAATGAGCTGCAGCTGTGATTACAAAGCTGGAAAGCAGAAGATCCAAGTCCTTTAGACAGATGACAGTCCACACAATCCCTGATAGAGACAGAGAGAGACACAGAGAGAGAGACAGAAAGAGACAGAAAGAGACAGAAAGAGAGAGAGACAGACAGAGACAATCAGAGAGAGAGAGAGACAAAGAGACAGAGAGGATAAGAAAAACAGACATAAAGAGAGACAGAGGGAAAGAAAGAGAGAGAGAGAGTCAGCTTACGAGAATGATATAAGTATTTTCTGCATAATTTGCAGAAGTGAAACATTAGTAAAGGATGTCCAGTTTGCTTTTATAGTATGATGTATTTATGATTTCTTCTCATCCTAACAGGAACAAAAAAAACACTTTAGCTACAGCAATATACAGCTGATGGTCAAATGTTACCTGCAACGTACAAATAGCATAATGTGAATAAGACTTGCAGAATGACGGTGTACCACAGATCTCAGCCAATCAAATCAAGTACTGCATGACTGACAGGTGTTCTAGCCAATCAATGATTCATGATGATTATTACCAGTAAGACTGGCAGGAACTGTAGCAGGTGTGGCACTTCTCACAGAACGTTCCGGAACGCTGGGGGTCGTCACACACACACTTGCCACACACACACTTTCCCAGACCGCCACAGATCACCCCATCGTCTGACACGCAGGTTTCCGTGGAGACGGGACAGCTACAGGTCTCACCCATCAGACCAGGCAGACACACACATTCACCTGAGACACACTGTCCGTGTCCTGACACACACACACACACACACACACAGAGAAAACTTAATCAGTCATGCGTCAACAGATTCAGTTTCAGTTTGAATCAGATTTAAAAAAATAAATTACAAATCACATTAATATAATTGTTTCTCATATTAGAAACAGGTATTTCCTTTGAGTTTCAGAAGAAATCTTGATGTTTAAGCTGTTAAGCTTAAAACAGCTGTTAAGCTGTTTTGTCCCTGATGTCATACATGTGAATGTTATAAATAACCTCATCTTTATTTTTTTAAATTGAGGAAATAATGAAATAAGATAAAGTACCTTTTACTTGTATGATATTAAGTCACTGAATTACAGGCATTTCCACATGAATATTAAAAATGAACAACAAATAATTTCCAAAAACCATGACATAAATTACTCATAAGTTGTGATTTAACGTTGTGGTCACTCCATGTTAAGATAATAATCACATTTCTGCGCTCACCTCCACACAGCATCCCTCTCTCATACGGGCAGGAAAAATCGTCCATCTCACAGAACTTTCCGTAGATGTTTCCCAGTCTGCTGGAATCACACACACACCGGCCACATCTGCAGGTTCCCCTGCCGCTGCAGACGGGTTTGGTCCGGTCCTCTCTGCAGACGTCCGTGGAATGTTCTCCCGTCTCTGCAGAACAAGCGGATGGATTTGGGTTGCCATGACAACGATGCGACTCCGTGCAGCCACACCCACAGATCTGTCGGACTCGTACGGTAACGGACTCGTTAAATCCCACGGGCCTGATGGACATCACCACGTCCCGCTCGGCCCCCTCTGCTGGACAGGAAATCATTCCAATCGTGACTTTGAAGAAGACCTGAGGATCAGATAAACACAAGACCTACTGAGACACAGCGGGTGATGATCTACAGAAACCAAAAGCTCCTCAGTATCTCATTGTGAAAGTGTGAAGGTGTGACTTAAAGGACGACATATGAACGTAAACAGTGATTACACGCTCTCCTTAAACGCCTCCACAATGACCCTCAACAGCCCAGAATCCTGAAGACTTTCAGATAAAGAAGCACCACTTAAAATTTGTGGCCACTCAAATTTTTATGTTATGTTAGAAATGTGCCATATTTAGACACATCACACGATCATAAAACATACAAGCCTGACCATTTTCAGCAGACTAACTGTCTCCACAAGCTTTAAATACTTTCTCATGGGGACACTGCCAATATGGATAAAAAACACACACAAAATACACTCATAATGAGATCACACACAGAATGACATCAACCCCCACACAGAATGACATCAACCCACACACACCGACATCATACACACAGAATGACATCAGCACACCCACACACAAAGACTGACATCATCACACTCATAAACAAAAATATTGTCAAGCCCCAGAAAGTTTTATAAAAGGATCATAAGAAACACATGCACAAGATTTTAAGAGTACTTGATACTTTAATGGTATTTCAAGGGTAGTTTAATAGGCTCCATTTACTTTTATTATGTGAACAAGCTCAACCTTCTAAAGTTCTTCAGAATAGTGAAAGTCATGTGGGTTTGTGATGAAGTTAATGACAGTAGTTTCATTTTGGAGGGAACTGCTACTCTGAAGCTGCGATTTAAAACTTTTTTGGTTAAAAATTAACATAAATTAGTTACTGAGCAAGTACTTAACAGGTTAGTGTTCAAAACTCTCCTTAACTTGATTCACAACGGTAAGTTTGTAATAATTTCAGTCAGTTTGGCTTCCACTTACATAAAGAAGCGTGTGTAAAGTAACCTGCAATTTTATGTTTCAAAGAGAGATGGCGATAGAGAGGCAGAAGTGATGGATCACAGCTTCTGGATAGCTATCACAGTGTGACGTTAACATGAGCTTGATATCAAACACAACATCTCTGTTTCTTTTACTGAAAACTGATGTATGCAAGTTTAAAAGTTTCGTACTGTTTGTTTGGGCTGAACGTTGGAACATTTAGTGTTTTCAAAAACAGAGGATCCGTTGGGGCAAATGGCCGTTACATGCACCCGGAACCGGTGAGCTTGGCCGTCCTCCACCCCAATCTGAAGCTCCACATCTGACAGAAGCTTCTGGAAGAATAAAGAGGAACAGACTCAGTTTGAGAAAGAACTCATTGTCTCAACCTATGATCAGTCTTGTATAAGCAGGTTCCTGGTGGAAAAGGGGAGGGTCTAAAAATAGTGTCTTTGTGCAGATCAGAGATTGGAGCTCATGACATTTTTTGGCCCTGTAATCAGAGGCCGTTTATAATGCAGGCTTCTGTTTGCCTGGATCAGTGGATTTGGAGAAGGACAATGCATTGTTGTGCCCACAGCCAGATTATTCCTCATCTTAGACGCATGCCAGAACGGATTGTGGCGTCAGAGGTTTTGAAACTCGTAAACAGAAATAATCAACCAGGACTGTTTCCAAATTTTGGGGGGAATTTCTGTCCTTCACATCTAACTGTCCTTGAGTGGATGAAGATATTAAAGTGAAACAGAAAGCCAGGATAATGTTTACCTTGTAGGCATGCACCACTAAATCTTTAAGATTAGATGCTTTTGGAAACAGCCGGCCCACATAACTGCCTGGAATCAACTTCATCAGATCCTGTCCAGTGAGGAGAGAAAGATGTTTAGTGTTTTTTGTGCTTGTAGCTTTAGGAGATTCAGATTTAGGAGAAAATGTTTTTCAAGAGATTAATCTGGATTAAACTCCAACAACATAATATTTGTGGATTGCTGTTAATTGCCAAATAAAGTCTGATAGATTTCCATCAACACATTTTTTTTTCCTTTGAACAACTGAAGGCCCAGAACACACAATACTTCAAAGTCACCATGAAATCAAAATGGACTTTTCTTAGTTTTAAAAGATTCTTGCAGCGTTTACTGTTACTGTCAATGATTTAAGTGCATTGATTTCTTACAGGGCAACTGATGGGCAGGAAGAATTACCTCATACCACTGATATTGCACCTGGTCCACAGCGAATATAGAGTAAACATTGTTTTCTAGAAGTTTCTCTGCTAGCTGACCAATTGTGGGATGTTCCTGGAGAAAAACAAAAGGTCTGCTGTTATTTGCTGAAAAATCAAACACATTTATTATGCACAATTATTGCAATAATGCATTTCTGAAAACCCTGTTCTGAATTTCTGAATGTATCAGGGACTTGTGAGCTCCAACAAGTCTCCACAAATGTTGGGTCTGGTGTTCGTTTGGAAACACTGTGATGTCTTTTGTGTGTTGCATTGTGTTGGTTTTGCCGATCTTACCATAGTAGTGCTTTGTGAGTAGATCTTATCTTTCAGGTGGCAGAGGCCATCGTGAGGAACCACTATACCAGCCAGTCTACTGTCCAAAGCCAAATGAGAAGGTTGGTCAGTCATAACCAAAAGCAGGTGTTTGGCTTCTGGTCTCCATCCAATGTCTTTCTGTAGAAACGATCAAGGTGGACAAGTCTGCATGAGTGTGACCCAACAATTTTAGGTTGTGATGTTTTCTTAATGTTTTCTTAATGTTCCATTAAATATCAAAAACATTAAAAATGCTGTTTTGAAAATTTTAGTAATGTTCAAAACATCCAGTTTTTTTGTATCAACATTATTGCTTGATTGTAAGAACATTATTCAAACTTTAATTCTAACTACTAGTAACTAACATTACTGCAAGAACGTTTTTGATAACTTCAGGAGAACTTTGAGAAAATGTTAGTAAACGTTCTGAGAATGTTCCTTGTTAGCTGAGACCTTTACTCAGCACTTTACAAGATTACTTCATAGCATGAGTCTGTTTTATGTTAAAGTACCAATACATGAGAACCTGCATCACAGTTGACTGTTTAGCTGCCAAGATGAGTAATTTTTGACTAAAATAGTTAAGCGTCAACTGATGCGACTCTTTAATTGTAATCCTGGAAAAAGTGACTTTTTTTAAGCTACAACCACAAATTACTCAACACGGTTTGGACACACAGTGTCAACAGGGGAATGTTTCACCTGAGACTCATCCGCGCCAAAGCAAACATCAGTTGTGGTAGCTTGTTTGTAGCACATACAGTGTTATAAAGACTGAAACTCATTCAAGGAGTTTCCGATCTCACTGCTGGTGAGCTCAGAAAGTTTTCATTTATCAGAGCCAGGCTGTAATTCACAGAAAACTCCCAGCCGATGTGTACTGTAAGGAGTCTTTGTTGATACGAGGCCAGTCGCCCTGCTGGGTGGTTCTTACGGTCCACTATGAAGAGCTCCATGAATCAGGGCGAGTCACATGGTGTAAAACTCTTCCCCATGATTGAGCGATGACATCATCTTCTATAAACAGGCCAATGAGATGTCTATAGGGGCTGATTCAGCTTGTTAACGTGTTTTATGAATACGCTGTCGTCTGCTTGTGTGGGCAGTGTGTCATTCTATAGACTCTTCAGGCATTATTCCCATTCCTGAACAAAGATAGTCGCTCTGACCTGAGACATGTCGTCTCTGGGGTAACCACAGCAGAAAATATTACTGATGACACACTCCATGGAGACTTAAAACAAGTCATTGCTGAGTACATGCCCAGCGAACAATTTTAGGTTGTGAATGTTTCCCTAACGTAACAAAAACATTAAAAATTTTACGTGAATGTTCTAGAAAAATTCAAGTTTTATTGTATTAATGTTATTGCTCGGTTATGAAAACATTATTTAAACATTTTTTAATTCTGTAATAACTTACAAATAATGTTTTTTATATATGATACTGTATGTAACATTAAAAAATTCTATTAATTTTATTAGTGTTAACATTACTACAAGAACAGTTTATGATAACGGATAAACATTTAGATAACGTTTGCCTTTACATTCTAAGAACGTTCCCTGTTAGCTGGGTGTGCACAAACCCAGTGGACTAAAGCTGATTCTGGTCAAATCATTAGTGCTGTTTGCTGAGGCAAGCATTTCTCACCACCTCACGTCCCAATTCACATACTATCCACCCTAAATAGTATCCAAGATCAGAATTAGCGTCCCAAATCGCAGTATGCTAACATGAGAATCTCATCCACCCGGGACACCCCTAGCAACCGAACAGATCACAGTGGTGCATCTCGGCCACGTCACACTCGTGGGTGGGCATTTGGGTGGGTTTACCTTACAAACGGTTGCCTGCAGCATGGCGTCAAACCCGCCCTCTGGTGTGTCCATGTTTCCTGAGATCCTCTGTTCCTGAATAACACGCGTGAACTCGGTCATGTTCTCTGTCACGGAAAGCACATGGATAAAACCATGAGCAGGCCTGCAGTGAACCTCATAGTCACTGTGCAGAGAGAGAGAGAGAGAGAGAGAGAGAGAGAGAGATTAGATATCATCTCCACCACATTCCCACAGTGGCTGGAATGAGATCACTCAGGAATGAATCTGGGGATCCCCGGGCTGGAATTAAACTACTGCAGTCAGCGATGAGTGAGTGTTTTACTTTCCCCAGCAAATGAATATCACACATGTACAAGAGCACAAAGACTTTTCCAAATGAGGTCTTTTAATACCTCTGCCGTTTCTGCTATTGTGAATTAAATTAAACAAAGCAAATTTAAACTAACACTTCCTAAAATAACACTTCCCTCTGGTTTGTCAAAAACATGCAAATAATCATGAGCACAATACATGTTTTTAACAGTATAACGGGACACATTTTAAACGGATTCAATTGTTCCAGCACTGATTTCTGATTAGATAAACATTCTGGATTCTTTTTACTTCTGTTGTAAACACAGATCGGTCACTTACAAGAACTCACAGAAACACAAGACACAACAAACTGATTTCACCAAGAGGAAACAATGTTAGAAGGTATGTGGACATCAAGGTCTTATTTTACCAAAGAACTGAGCTGTTCAGTCCAGTGCAAATCTCATACAGAGCAAGCAAGCGACACAAATACAGACAAACACAGCAAAACTGTTTACAACAAACCGGAGGTATTACAGAACTCTGGGACCCGTCACATTTACCTGCATGGATTCACCAGTTTAGACGGGTGAACGTCGATGTACGGAGACACGGGTTTATCCACGAACGAGCCAAAGCCAACTCTGAAATCGGTGGAATGTTCCTTCATCTGGTGGGACAGGGCCAAGCCAACAGTCTTCAGACGATCCAAATTGTCCTGCATGGATGCAGACACGTCCACAAGATAGTACAGATCCACAGGGTAGCGTTCCAACTGCTGTACCTTCACTATGAAGCTTGCATCGCTTCCTAAAACAAGAAGTCACAGCCCAAATAACAACTACTGTAGTTTGGGTCAGATCCACTGTTCATTGAAAATCAGCACAGTCCCAAACTAACAGAGAACATTCTTGGAACATTGGCTAATATTGTCTTTTGCAGTAATGTTAGTATAATTTAACGTTTCATTGTATATCATAAAAATGTTTTTCTTAAATAGTGGAACGTTTGTAAAAGTTACAGAATTCAAAATGTTGAATTAATGTTCTTTTAACAAAGCAACAACGTTAATACAATGTATAAAATACTTGTTCTGAATGTTCCTAGAACTTACAACATAACATTTTTAAAGTTTTTGTTACCTAATGGAAACGTTAGAAAAACGTTCATGCAACCTAAAATTGTTATCTGGGTCTCCGTTCAGCATTACCTGGTCGCAGGTGGATGGTAATCTCTCTGGGTGCCACCTGTGGGCTGCCGAGCGTGCCGTTTACCTCCACTTTAACATCTGGGTTCTCTATAAATTCTTCTTCACAGCCCCGGACCCGCAGGTCAGCAACAGATCCACATCTCTGGCTTACATGCGCACCATCCAGAAACCTCTGTCAGGGTAAACAAACCACCATTAGGTCAAAGGTCACCACAGGCGTCTGCAGCCACTGTTGTGCAGGGTGGCGTTATTTAAACTACACACAGCACGCAAAATCTCATTAACTAAATAACTGTTGTTCAGACGTCCATCAGAATTAATCCTCATGGGCCGCACAGACTTAATGGACTTATTTTCTTATCCACAATCCCCGGAATAAGCATGACTTTCTCCACAAAGAGAGGCTTTATATCCCGCCTGTTCCCAGGAAAATAGAAAGTTACTGACAAGCATTACAACAACTAATGTAGCATTTTGCAAAGGACACTTTTATATATAAAGTGATTGTGTCTGTGCAGATCAGAATGAGGAGAGCAGATCTAAAGCAGTTTACTAACTAAAGGTAAGATAAAGAAACAGACCCTAAAACCTTCTAAAAATACAGGCTCCCATTAGATTTTAAAATAGTGACCGTCTACAATTTCACAGGAAAATCTAAACTGGGATAGCAAAGAACTTTAATTCTCCGATTCTTTAGGAAACGTGTCATTTTGCTTTGAACAATTTAGAAACCTATAATGTCACCAAGAACTTTATTATGTCTAGAACCACCCACAGCCAAAAACATTCTTGACACAAAGAGGGTACTGCTGCAATGAACCTTTTAAGAACCTTAATGTTAAGTGCCTGGCTGACCTATTCAGTACCAAACCGTGACTGTCTACACAATCCACATTTCTATGTTATGGGTTCCCACTATCACCTCAGCTACTGAAGAATTCTGGGGATTAGCGCTTGGTTTACTATAAAAACCCTCAGAACAGAAGCGAGGGCTCTTGACGCTGGGGGAGGGAACCGCAGTGGTATCAGCCAAAAGACGAAACAAACTCTCACAATGCTCGCAATGTAACAATAGCACAGTCCCTCACACACACACACACACACACACACACACACACACTACCTCTTGAGAGCACCAGGCACATTCAGGGCCGAGCCTCAGACAGTCTTCACATGTAGAGACGTGAGAAGGCGAGCAGGGGTGATCCGCTGAACACAGAAAAAGAGATGCATTTACACATGAATGAGCAAGTGTTCGGAACCAGCGGAGCTTTGTGTGTTACGCAGCGTGTGTGTTGAAAGAGACTCATATGAAGAACTTCTGTGGCACTGATGAACTACATCAGGCTGTCGAGTTTGATAAAAATAACACTGCGGGGTTCAGCTCTGTACAGTGTAAAATCAATTCTTTAGCCTTGCACCAAACGGCCGTGCTTTTACAGTGAGGTATGATGTCATACAGGAGTGAAGTTGGGTCAATATTTTTGTTTCTACCTGATACCCTATGAGGGTTGAATGTTTATTAAATATGACATTAAAAATAACATAACCAATTGAACAAAGTTTATTGCATTCATTTACATTATGTGTGTGTGCCAGTACGATACAATTAAGCTGTTTTATCAGTATGTGTGTTCCCTAGGACTCGAACCCACAACCTTTGCGCTGCTATTAGTTAACTCTTTATTCTATAGACTCTCACATAACAGGTGCTTTGTCATGAAACTACATCAATGCTTTTTAAATTCTGAACACCTGCCGTTTATTGATAGGAATATCTTGGAGTAATAACTAAAATGTGAAATACAATTTAAAATAAAAATGAGGCATCTCCCACAATATACAATAAAACTATTTATAAACATAAAAACTCGGTGGGTATACCCACTCGGCGGTGGGTATATGTTAAAAAAAAAAAACAACGCACTTAATTTTTAATACTAAACAAATCATTACAGGGATATTGATCTGTTACAACTTGCCCCGCACTCCCATGTGTATACACAATAGTTTCCATACATTATCATTTCAACGCAATGATGAATGTGCCATAAACCATCCCGTCGCAACAGATCAAACAACGAAATACGCACCAGACCCGAGGACAGGGTGACAGTGTCAAAGTCAAACTCACCCGAATGAGACCCGACGGACAGCAGCAACGCAGAGACGAGCAGCGCGACGCGAAGCGCAACCAGATCGCAGTATAGACGCGTGCAGGAAGTCATAGCAGCATTGAGACGCAGAGAGAGAAACGCAGTGTGTCCGCGATTCCTTGCGACGCGCTACAGGGTTTGAACCGCAAGTGAAAATCCCCTGGGAACACGTCAGACCTGAATCTGCTCAAACAAAGGAGGGCGATTCCCATTATCCAATAACATCCTAAT
The DNA here is from genome assembly GCA_036877625.1 of Ambastaia sidthimunki. NCBI lineage: Eukaryota > Metazoa > Chordata > Actinopteri > Cypriniformes > Botiidae > Ambastaia > Ambastaia sidthimunki. The sequence continues at coordinate 22,931 of JAZGTK010004856.1, forward strand.
CCAGGGCGATTCACTTTTCCAAAACCGGATTAAGCGCGGCGGTACTGCGCGCTTTTACGCATCGGCCGCGCATCGTTTTATGCGGACGCGCAGGTGACGCTTCGCGTATCGTCGGGTAAATGTCATATTCTGCGCGTCGTGGGTTAAACGCGTTTGGCGACGCGGTGAAATAGTAAATTGTTCCTTATTGCGGTGATTTTGAAAGTAGAAATGAAGGCCATATGAACGCGCACTGAGTCAGTGGGCGCTATGGTAACGACCCACAACCCCCACGCTGATCTGAGATCAGACTACTGTACCGGTGGAGGCGGGGGACATACAGTAGAAATTTAATGTGGCTTGCAGTCGTCCACCCTGGACTTTTAATTTGTTTTTCCCCGTTATTTTTGCATATTGTGGGTAAAAAAACTAATGAGCATATATTTAATATCTGTGTCAGTGTGAATTCCAGACCATGTTGAACAAAGGAGAGCTTAGACAAATACAGTAACAGTATACTGTACACAAATAATGATTCTGTAATGGATTACTCACCCTGTATGACTTATCTTCTTGCATTGAACACAAAAGGAGATATTAAATATTCAAGATGCTTGTATTGATACAAACTAA
>JAZGTK010004857.1:0-18184 GCA_036877625.1 Ambastaia sidthimunki
CATGTGCAGATGTTTTGTGGACATACATGTGCAGATGTTTTGTGGACATACATGTGCAGATGTTTTGTGGACATACATGTGCAGATGTTTTGTGGACATACATGTGCAGATGTTTTGGACATACACGTGCAGATGTTTTGGACATACACGTTCAGATGTTTTGGACATACACGTGCAGATGTTTTGGACATGCACGTTCAGATGTTTTGGACATGCACGTTCAGATGTTTTGGACATACACGTTCAGATGTTTTGTGGACATACACGTGCAGATGTTTTGTGGACATACACGTGCAGATGTTTTGGACATACACGTGCAGATGTTTTGGACATACATGTGCAGATGTTTTGGACATACATGAAGCACACAAGTGTTCACAGGACATTACCTCGTTTTCAAAAAACTCCTTCACTTAGACACAATGATTCTGAGAAAGATTCACCAAACACGGGTATAAAACACTAGCAGTATTGTTTCAGAACATTCATGTGTGTTAAAGTGCATGTCCCCACACATGCTTTGTGAGAGTGTTGCTAACAGAGTCACATGTTGTGTTTGATGGTGATGCCCTCTGGGGGACTGCAGCCGCCTGCGCAGGTCTGCTCTGAGCTGCAGTGATTTTCATAACGACTTGCCTATGTGAATTCATCACTAAATGAATTGTTTACCAAAATAGCTTTTAGTTCAAAATCAAGCATGAATTGAATTGCTTTATCACAAAAGCTTGACAGTTTTAATACAGTATGCAGTACACACATACACACAACCTTTTTGTGCTTCTATAAGGTCTTGTGTCTTCATCATCTGCTGCCCATTTTCCTGCTCCGTGATCTAGTTTGATGTTTTAACACATATTCACACAGGTAACAGTAATGTCCCATCACAGATGTCTCACGTTCCTGTCGGCAGCTTATAAACAGCCCACAATAAAACCCTCATACGTTCAGAATCTGGATGTAGATGCTCATAAATTGATCCATGAACAGACGAGAAGTGATCAGACAGGCAGTTTATCACCTTCACTCACTCGGTCTGGTTACTGCTGTACAGCTGCATTTGTGTTCACGCCAGACTGGTGCTTGTCTTGAGTACTGATGCCACCACACAGAGACTTCAGTATTTATAACAGTCCTGATTAAATGCTGAACAGTTCTACTCTATATCATTTTGGCACCTGCATGCATTTTAATTCACACACTGTCTGTAGTTCAGATGTTTTGCCTAATAATTTTTTGACACTGCAGCCTTGATGCTCATACAGGCAATGAAAGTTCAAATCCAGCTCGCAATTCTCAAAGAATAACAACTTCAATTTCTTTCATTTTTTAACACCAAGCTATTAAATAACTTGAGTTGTAGTCTGTAAACTAATTTAAAAAAAATTCCCCTTTTTTGCCTGGAAGACAAGGTCACTGTGAACTGTAATGTGTGAGAAAAGAGTGGCTTATATCTTCTTCTGTGTTCCACAGCAGAAAACAGCAGATAGGTTCAGAAGGACCAGAGGGTAAGTAAATGATACCAGAATTTTCTTTTTTTTTTAAAGTAGCTGTACATGATTTTTGCACCTTAATCATCAAACAGAGCTACAAAAAAATCGACTCGGATGCTGTGAACGTGAGGTCAGACTCTTTCATGCCGTTTATTTGAACAACATGTTTCTTTTGAATAATGTGCATCAATGAATTAAACATAATAAGACCTGGAATGTGTATTAAGTTGGGTCAGTTTTGTTTCCCTGTTGACTTTAATAGATGCGTTTCTTAAATCTTTCTGTTTTTATACTGAAACAGCAAACTGCACCTGTGCACAGAGATGAGTATTTCTCTGCATGTCAAATCAAGCTGCGCTTCACCGGTGTCACAACCTCACACGGACCTTCTTTATGAGCCTCTTCCGGGAGAGAAATCCCTCGACACATGCTGTCACAGCCTCTGTGTGTTCACGGGTGGGATACAGGGCTTGTCAGGTCATTACTGCTTTGAGTTATAGCTGACAGGACACAGGACTCTGTCTGTTACCTGTAAAGTAAAGTGCTGCTGTCTGATCTGTATTCCAGATTAGTGCAGTAGTGAAAAAGAAAAAGATGAGAATATGTTCTGGATTATTCTGAAAGGCTTTTGGAAGCGTGTTTGAGACTGAAGTGTGTTTATTAAAGCAATATCACATGAGTGACACCTGTGACAGATAATCAAATAATTATGTAATGTAACTCGCTGATTGAGTTGCGATCATGAGTGATTCTCAGAGCTGCTGTTATTCTCCTAATATTAATATTATTCTTTTAATATATCCTACATAAGTGATCAGACTAATGACACCAGTCACAGTGAGCTCCTTTAACTGGAGCTAGTGAACAGATATTACTCATGTTTCACTGGACAGTTCAGACAAGCAAAGAAAAACTGAAAAAATGCCAAACTGAAACCATTCACAGTTATCTAGCTCAAGTAAAAAGAAGTAATACCTGTTATATTTCTGCCAGACATACTATAACACACATGCAGAAGTCTGCGCTGTAACTATCAATAACCACAAACGGTTACAGCAGGTGTGTGTGTTTAGAACAATGTAACACTTTCCATGGGCTCCATATATGTGATGCATATATATATTTCATATATAACAGTATTTCTCTGCCCAGGTCTGTTTTAATAGATTCTCAGGCAGCCGGGAAACACAACGCCACATGAAAATAATAAAATGCAACTAACTGTATAACTGTGTACAGATAGAATAGCAACATAAGCAGCTTATTCGTGTATTCATTTTTCAGCTGGTGGATCTCGTATGCTGTTGTTTATGCATTTACAAACTTGTCAGTGTTTGTATTCAGCTTTGCCATGTTGAAAATGTTGCATATTATGTGTGGTGCTTACAGTTCATTGTAAAATGAATCAGTTAATCAGTAAAGTTAAATATTATGGACATTTTTGTTACTTTTTATACAGTTCTGGAACTGCGTTTGGTCACAGCTTGATGTGTAATGTAATATCTCTCCTCCAGTGTGTAATACTGCATTTGATCCAACACAGGACAGTTCGATTATGACCATCGTTGAAGATGAATTATTGTGACTCCAGTCTGAACAGGTCGGTGATCAGTCTGTAAACAAATATTCAAATGTCAGACAACTTTAAAACCAGCTTCTGCTAAATTTTAAAAGGAAACTCTTTCAGGTTACAGACTCTGTGTAACATCTGGTGCATCCCAGAGCGTTACACAGTTACATACATTTCTGAAATTCAAATGACTTTTATTAAAAATATGTAAGTACAATTTAATGAAGTACTGATGTTTTCTGGCAACATACATTAGCAGGATTTTGACACATCGCCTGTATTTATTTTCTGTGTGCTTGTTAAACCTCTACTAACTTCACAGAAGGTGTTACCCTGATAAATCTACTTTATCACCTGTGAGGGTGGCCGTTTCTCTCTTCCTGTGTCGTGTGGAGGAAGCGCGAGTATGTCTGAAACTGAGTTTCTCTGCAGGTTTTTAAGCAAGTGCTGCATTGAGCAGAAGGTAGGAGAGACTGTGTTCAGCTGCTCTTCTTCACACATGCTCCTCTCTGAACTCAACACAGTGTGTTAATGACAGCTGACAGATGCAAAAGAGCTAAGAAAAAAGCATGAGATACAGGCTCTGCAACTGCAGCTAGAGTTCAATGATATTATATTTGTGATTAACAACTGAAATCTGAGGGACATATTAGTTATGCCTAAACAATAAGGAATGTTTTGAAATATCTGTCTGATGTGTCATGATTTAGTATGTTAAATATATGTACATTATGGGAATAAATGAACAGATTAACGCTAATGGAAGAAAATTAATTCTTAAACAGCCACAGTTCACCAGAAATGAAAAGTAATGAAAAATTAAAGTCATTTTCTTACCCTGTTATTATTACAAACCTGTATGAGTGGCTTTATTCTGTGTAACACAAATAATTTACTTTGTTACTAACAGACAATATTTCACACGTCTTAAAAACTACTATTATACCTCAGCTGTGCTTTTATTTGTCCTTTTTTTGGTCTTGGGAACTTATCATCCATTATCATCTCCTGTTTTCTTTCACAGAATGAGGAGTCATGGAGGAGGTTAAGTGACTAAATGTTTTGGCCGAATTACTCCTGTAATGTTTTTAATAGTGTTAATTGACTTTGTCAGTGTGTGACTTTGTCAATTGTTGACATTCAAATATTTCAGAAACTGTGTTTACTGTACGTGATGCATACGTCATATCACTGAATACAGTCATTTGGTTTCTGACGTGTCTTATAATGATATCTACCCAGGCAGCTGAGGAGATTCTGTATGTGTGTGAAAGAGTTTTAACAGTGTTATCAGATAATGTGTCTGTTAAGTGTTTTATTCCTCTGCTCCTGATTATGGTTGTGATAATTGATTCCTGCCGTAAAGATTCTTGAACTGAGGACGCGTTGGTTTCATCTGGAAAGATTTTTGCATTCTGTCACTGCCAGAATATGAGCTGCATCTCGTGTGTTAAACCACTTTTGATTGGCCGCTGTATCATAATTATATTCAACTATTTTGTAATAGCATTTTCCTCGTGCCACGAATATCGTCTCTGTTCAGAACTGCTGTGTTCTGTGAGTCTCTGTCTGTGAGGGTGACCGTATCGTCATTCAGACGCGCTGCCTGTAAAACAGGAGACGGTTGTGTTGAGGGAGGGCTGGTGCAGCGTCTGTCTTTCAGAACAGAAAGGGTCGTGATTAAAGCCATTTAGGGCGTTTGATTTATTGGACATAATGTGAAATGAGGAATGTTTTGTGTCCTGCAGCAAACAGCACAAATTTCCACATGAAACCTTTAACTGGCAACAGCGCAACATGACGCCACAAGAGACAGACGATGTAATTACTGTTTTTGAAATAAGGAAGAACTCAGAAAACACTGCTCTCTAGCTTCCCATCTCTTCATCTCTCTCTCTCTCTGTCTCCTGATCTTCTAGAAATATAAATACTAAAAGAGCTTAAAACAAAGACATTGTTTTTAGATTTTTGCAATTAAAAACACATAACTATTGTCTCCATTTGTTTGTCTGTCTGGTGTTGTAACTGGTTCCTTGCTGATATTTATGCTGTTTTGGCTAAACATGTAGTTTCTCATTCACCAGGTAAGAAGTCAGTCAGGAAAGTAAAGTACATCTGACTTTAGCAAAGCTACATGACTGTAGCATAAACATCACAACATGACTTACACACCACAGTTTAATTCACAGGGTCAAAGGTTTGTGCAGATCAAAAGAGATGGATGTGTCAGTTTCCATGGTCAGAACAGAACAGCATTTATTAAATGAGTGAAGAATTTACTCTGTTCTTTTTCCTTTTCAACAGTGTCAGCTCAGAGTGTTTGCATATACGAACTAAAAACCCAGATTTGGATGCTCTCCATCAGGGACCCAATAAAGAGCTTGAGTAATGAACCCAAGACTTCCTGTTCCAGACTTTTATTGGGTTCTGCTAAAGTCTCACCATGACTTTCCTGCGAGTTCATCCATTTCACCGTTCTGCAGATGACGAGGCTTCTGTGCACCTCAAACCGCACACAATAATCCAGTTGCCCACCACAGGGGTCAGTTTTCATTCTGATTCTAAATTTGTTTTTGTTTAAGACATGTTATGAACTTCTGTCGAATGGCACGCTTTGTGAGTTCTGTCTCTACATGTTAAGGTGGAGAAAAGTTGGAAAAGAAATTAGGAACGTTGTCTCCAGTTGCGTCTGGCCCCTTGAATTCGGAGCGTCACCCGCCAATGATGTAATTTTAATCATCTGGGCTGCAGAACACGCATTGGAGATCCAAGGTTAGTGCTCCTTCTCAAAGAGAAGCGAGCGATATAATTTTCTTAAACATTCCCATTTGATGCCATTGAGGTCATGATGACTGGAGTCTTTAACTGCTGTTCTCTCGGAGGGAAATCTGCAGCTCCAGTCTGAAACACAAAGCAGATTCTTACATCGGCCTCATAAATCACAGACAAGGTATTGACTAATATGGAGTCTCAGAGGGGGTCAAAATGCCACTTGGGAAAAGTTGTGAAGGCTTTAATTATGGGCCCATAAAATGTGTAACTTCTTAAAAAGGGACTTTTCCCTTTTTCACTGCCTGGTTCTGTGCAATCACTTATGCCCAACCATTTCCCATGACTCACCTACTGTAGAGGAACATAGAAACCTCTGGACTCCAGCAGACACCAGCAGCTTCACACCTCCATGACTAAATCAACTAGCTTGTGTGACTGGCAGGTTTTGGCTCTGAGACTAAGAGCAGATGTCTGGATTTTCTTGTGTGTCATGTCCCAGGAGAGTTCGCAAACCGTAACTACCAACACACCACTGTTACATTTAAAAACCCAAACAAACAGAACCAGAGGATGGTGTGTTTATTCCCAGAATAACTGCTGAATCAAGCATTGTACAGAGAAGAGTCTGGAGCGGTTTCTGACAGCTCCATCTTTACTGTGCAAGCAACGAAACATGAATTCCCAAAAGATTCCCACGAGCAGTGGCTGGCAGGAAGATTTTTGTTCAGGTTGACTATCATGCCAGAGCAACAGTTTACAGTGAGTTTCAGTTGTTGTTAAAGTTAAACTGTTGTTAAGGTTTGTGGTGAGCTACCTGAATAAAGCTGCTTTAATGAGTGCGCTCCTGAATAAAAAATACAATTTAATACAAAAAGTGCTTCACGATACCATAGAAAAAGTATTTTGGCTGGATGGTTCCATGAAGACCTTTAACATCTGTAGAACCTTTATGTTTCACAAAAGGTTCTTTGTAGTGGAAAAAGTTTTTTTAGACTACAAAAAGGTAAGAAAGAAATGGTTCTTTGGGGAACCAAAAACAGTTTTTCTATGTCATCACTGAGAACGTTTTAAGAAGCTTTATTTTTAAGAGAGTGGTCTGTACACTTGCAGTTCATGTATGTGTTTGCATATCTGTGTGGTGTGTGTTTCTGCTCTCAGTAGAGAGATTAACTACAAGATCTTCTCTCTGGTGGATTCTTCATCTAGAGCCAAAGCGCAGCGGCCGGAGGTCACGTGACTCGTGTAATGAACGTGTCTGCTGCTCCCAATGGCTCACAGATGAAAACAGGCTTTTTAAAAGCTTCCTCTGTGTTTTGGAGTGATGTGACTGATAGTGAAGTGAATGACAGACGTTATTGAATAAAGACGTCTTTCACAAGCCTCTGATTGATTACAATCTTGGAGAGGAACAGACTGTGGGGATATAAACAGTACGAACGCTCCAGCCGGGAGTGAGGCCTCTCATGCTGGGACATACAGGCCAAGATCTCCAATGTCCAGTGTGTGCTGATGGAATCTTTGACTCATTTTAATGAACAGTTAGAAAAAAACTCTATATAACGGAAAGGTTTCCTGTTTTGATTGTCTGTCGGAGGAATTTTTTCATGTTTAAAAGTTGGGCTGTAATCAGACTCCACATTTTACCCCAAACATAAATCAAATCTCATGATTTGATCTAAGGTACTTTGACCACAGAACAGAACTCCAGTGGGCTCTGAGCTTTAATAAGGATATCTGACATTTCCATTGCACGTGTCATGCAAATCAACTGCAAGTGAATGATCATGTTACATGGATGAGTGGAATTTGATTATTAGTGATGCTGTTCACTAAGGCACTGTTTTTAAAAACCTTGGGGGTAAGCTGTTCTGGCTTGGACCAGTGTAGCATAGCAACACCTTGGCAACCACCCACAAAATTTTAGCATTGCGGTGGTGATGTTTCCACATGCAAACACCACTCACACCGTAAAGATTTAGATTATACGTGATGTTTTGAGAATGTTCCGTATTCAGGTTAAGGATATTAGGCTGCCGGATGACAGTTTCTGTTCTTTTAGGGGTTCGTTTCTTTTTTTCTTTCATTTCTTTTTCTTTTTGTATCGTTGCGTGACTTTTAAGTAATAAAAGAAAACAAAGTTGCTAATAGCATGAACAGTGTTTATTGAAAGTATGAAAACTAAGAAACTTCCTCCTTATCAAAATAATTTGAGAACAGAAAGCTTAGCCCAGTGTTTAACTTACTGTAGAAGGATTTTGGAAAGCAACAGTGCAAAGGTTCCAAACTGATCTAGTTTTATGAATCAGTGATTTGTAAAAATATGCAAACATGTGGACACGGCTAATTGCAAAATGAACAAAGAAGTAAAACACCAAGATACAAAGACTCACATAGTAGCCAGTAACTATCAAAGCGTGTGGAGAAAAGAAGATCTTTTTTCATCCGCAGCCTGACTAATTATAGGAAAATAACAGCCAAACTGGAACAGCGACGTTTTTTTTTCTGAAAGAAGGAGGTTTTTGCTTAGCTTGGCATTTGAAGCAGCTTCTCGATATTTGACACCTCTGTTAAGTAGTTTGCCAAACTGACCTACAGCCTCGTCCAACAGCCCACAGCACAAATAAAGCTCTGAACACCTGGGTGTCTCAATGCTTGACAAGAAACAGACGTAAACCCTCTGCAGCCTCCTGTTTCTTTTAACAAACAGTGATGCTGACGACTCAAGGGGGTAAACTAGACTGTGAGGGCCAGAAATGTGTGCAGAGCAACTCAACACTGTCTGCATGTTACATGCGTGTTCATGTGGCACAGACAAACCATGTTATTTAACACTGTCAAGACAAACAGGGTTTTGTCAATTTCTTGTCATATTTTTAATCATGTTGGTTATATTGATTTCTGAAAAGCTAAACAAAATGTTTGTTCTAATTATTCTAATTGTTCTAATTAATGTTTGTTCTAAGTGTGTAAGCAAATAAAAAGTAAATAAAAATAAGTCATGCCTGTATTTTAAGATAAACATCACCATGTCAATGACCCACTAACAACATACAATTTGTAATGAAATTTCTGATTGTTAATTATTTGATTTAACCGTTTCTTTATTTGCATATCTGTCCGTTTCTTTTCTTCATGTTTTTCCCCAAAAGACGTCTGCTAACATCACTCTTTTCTTGTTAGTTCTTGTAGTCTAAACATCAAAGAAAGAACAGACTGTTTTCATTATAAATGTTCCTGATGAAACCTAAAAATGGAATTACTCAGCTGTTTACGCTTAAAATGAATTACACATAAAATGAACAGTGACATGAATCACAGCATGAAGTGAATCATGCTAGAGAAGTTCTGGAGATGTTTTCCCGATTCACCTCCGCTGAAGCAGCAGGAGTTCAGCTCAGATGAGACTTCAGAAGATGAACTTCTGTCCTTCAGTGATGCCACCGCCTGATTTAACAGTCTTCATTATGGAGTGCAAAAATGTCTTCATCATTAACTAGCATTTAACTAGCTGTTTACTTGATGTTCTGCAGGAAAGGTGAAGGGCTGTGTGCTCGTGGAAACTCACCAGCACAACACTGGAATGTTGTAGATGGTTGCCAGGGTGTTGCTATGCACTTGCAGTGGTTTGCAGTGGTTCTTGCTGCACTGCTGGGTGGTTGTCATGGTGGTCTGGAGGGTTGCTAGTCTCAGTGATGTTCTGATCTCCATGGCTCAGGTCACTCCAGAAGTCTGTTGAATTGTTTGTCATCCAGCAGACAGATTTGAGTTCTCATTCATGTCTGTAGCACAAACAGTACAGAGTGAGTTTTGTGCTGCTAGTGTTGTGTGTTGGTGCAGTTCATAACCTTAGGTACTGTATAAACAAGTGATGCTACGTTAGCCTCTATTATTTGCAGTAAACAAATACTTCATGTTTAGGATCATGTTACATGGACTCTTGAGTTTTGTATAACTGTATTTTGGCTGTTATTGTAGGTTAAATAGCTTTCCTGGTTCTTGGGAATGGACAGAAGAGACACTGTATTGATCTGCACACTGTCCCCCTGGCTGCTCTAATGACAGCTGGTTGTTTTCACTGGCTGCAGTGTCGTGATGGTTAAACTCAGACCTGTCAGTGTCTTTACTTCAGGTCTGATGAGGCCACACATCATTTTCTGTCAAATCATCTCATACTTAATGAATGTGATGAACGTTTGTGTACAGAAAGTTAAACTTGTGATTCATCAATGTAATCATGTTTAAATCCACTGATAGATGCTTATTTATTGACTGTATTAAATAAACCTTTAGTTTGGGCATTATGTGGCATAAATTATTGTGACTTTTCACATTGTGCTGAGAAATGTCTTTTAAACCTCAGGTTAATGTTTTCTTTATCTCTGTATTTACCAGCATTTCATGTATGTAACATTAACATTTCAATGGCCTTTAAAACTAGTTTTACTTGTGTGAAGGTATTTTAGAGTGAAAATATTTGGACACAGTTTAACAGTCTCCATGAAGCTGGTGATTGGAGAAGAGGAATTGATGATGTCAGCTGTAAAGGTTTAATCACTAGATAGTATTAATGTTATGTAATGTGACATACAGTATATGAATACTATTATTTATTGAAAGATTATCGTATTTTTTGAGAAAGCTTCAGTAGTTTAGTTTGCAATGTCCCAGCAGGTTCAGGCACAAAATAATTAAATATTGGCTTGTTTTGGTTTGTTTCTAAAAATAGCTCAAGGTTATGTTATCTCTGAGTAAAAATGAGTGGGAAGCCCATGTGTTTGGGGTTATGGTATGAGTGGCTAACCCAGGACAAAGGTTGCTTGTTCTTTTGACGTTCTGCTATGTAATACATTTAGTATTATAACAGATAAACTGTATTACATCTAAATCTTGGTAATTATAAATGACAATGAAAACTAACTCTGATGACTTCAGCAGAAACTGTGTGACTGTATTTTAAGACGCTGTTTTTTTAAAGACCCACAATGAGAGTTCAAACTCTGTGGACTGCATATTTCATATCAGAATAAATATATGTTTTCACATGTTTACATTCAAACTGTGTGTTTTATACATTTAACGGTCCTCGTGTCCTGCAAATGATTTGCGTCCATTTCATCTAGTTAATACATCAAGACACTTCACACAAAAAATGTGCAGCGCTTCCAAATCCTGCCGTAAAACTGTGTGAACATATTGAAGATCCATTATGACACAGCCAGTGTTTTCAGATCTGTAAATCAGGGGAGTTCAGTGCTGGTGAGTTATTTGATTAAGGCGGGTAAATCTGCCAGCTGTGACGGAGGAGGACGCCGGTATGGACAGGCTGAAATCTGTGTCTTCCTCTCTGGAAGCAGAGCTTGTGTGTGTTTCTTTCACTGCAGTGACCACCACACTCGCCACAGACCCCGAGTGTTGGCCTGTGAGGATGCAGGAAGAAAAGACCACACGGCTCAACGGCCTCCACGACACCAAGTATGTTATTCTCAAACTAGAGAATGTCGTTCTGAGGCTAACGCTTCCTTCCTTTAAGTAGTTTTAAGTCTATTTCACAGCTGTGTTAACTGGGTTTTGCTGCCTGAGCTGTAAGGCTGCTGGCTGGCTATTTCAAAATGCTGATTAATGCTTGTTTATATGTTCTTGTGGCTACATCTGCTGGGTAACCAGCCTATTGGTTTTTAGATGCGATTAAAACTCCATTTTTTCAGTTTAGTTTGTCAATAAGATGCACGTGATAAACTTGTTTTTGTATTGTACAGAGTTGCATGACGGTTGTTACTGTTGTGTTTCACAGAAACATTACAGCGTACACGTGTGGAGTGGATGAAAACAAATCTTCATTTTGGGGTGAGTAATTAGTTTAAATTATTAGTTAATTCTTATGCACCATCCGAACATGTTCTTGTCCACAATAAAATGATTCACTTGTGGATTAGGTGTATTGTCATCAGCATAACTAATATTTTAATATAACCTGCAGTCTGTCTATATAAACATAAATGATGCATTAAGTTTATTTACAGTATATCATTTGGAATATAATTACTTACTTTATATGTGTTTAAATTAAACTGTAAACAGCTGCACTGAAACTTCACTTGCTGTTTTATTTAAGTTTTGTAAAAATTTAAGTTTTTAAGCCCATCAGTCCCATTTTTTGGTCAAATTTCACATAAAGCGCCACCAACACCGTGTAATAATTTCTTGTTACTGCATGAAGGTTCTGATCAGGACAAGTGCGCCACCTTCTGGACACATACTGTAACCTGCTGAGCTGGAGATCACAGGGCTTCATTAGTGCCAGGACATGCAGCATCATTAATAGGAGCGATAAGGAGCAGATGCAAATTTACTGGGCAGCAGTTTAAGGTGAGATAGACCAATAGTTCTGTAGCTGATCCACAGACAGAAACCACTAATGAGAGCCAGTTAAAGTCCCCAGACAGTCAGTGCAGCTGCTCTCTCTCTACACAACAGTCTCAGGTGGACCAGCGACCATTACTGGTTCATACCCGGCTGTTCATACTTAGCTTTGAATGGGGCAGCTAGATATTCACGGTACACTAACACCTCTGTCCAAAATGTGCAGCCCACATTTACCAGCTCATTTGAAAGCCTAACAAATTATTTAGCACATGCATTCATTCGACAGAAAACATTTCCTGACACCCATGAACAACACCTACAAACTCACGTTCACGTCAGACTCTCTTTGGTATTTAATGGCCACTTGTCATGATTCAATCAATTCCTAATAGATAAATTTGTCCCATTATAGAAATATGTCACATTACAGATGTAACATGTTACAAATGTTGATTCATTCTAAAGTGTGATGGTGATTTTCTGTTCTGTCAGTCTTTGGTGGGTCTGTGAGCTGAAAACTCGATGGTAAACTGAGATACTTCTGGCCTAACCCTTAACTGACTCTCTTGGCCAGTACAAAGTCTCTCTCAATATTGGACACAAAGGATGCAGTAGAATAATTGACTATTATATTGGGCAATTCCTTCATCAGAGCGTGCTGAAATGTGTACCATCTGGTAACCCCAGCCCCTCTTTCATAAAACACACTGAAATTGCACCAGAATGTAACTGTACACATGCAGAACAGAGTGGAGATCAGACGTGGGCTTATATAACATTTGGATCTGATAAACATCATCTCGTGTTGGCACAGAGGAACACTGACTGTGTCTGCCAGCCCGAGAAAAGCCGGAATCTCATTCAGCTGTGACATATTTGGAAGGTTGGAAGTGGAGCAGCAAAACCAGGCCTTTAAATCTCTCCCACTCTCCTGTAAATTACAGCCCTACATTTTTAATTTCCTGCGCATCGTACTATTCACTGCTGTCCAAATCAAACATGGGCATCAAGCTGTATGAGGACAAACTGTTTCTGACTCTTGGTTAAAGATCTACAGAAATAACTGAGTTGTTTGAAATTAATAAAATACGTCATTGACCGGACCTGTCCAATAAAGCTGCAATCCATAACTTATTTTTGGTTAAAAATTCAGTTAGTCAGAAAATACATAACAGATCAGTTTCTCCTTACTTTCCCGCAATTAGCAAATGTAAGTTTAGAATAATGATTTATAATCGGAGCTGTCGGGTCTGATTTCCCAGGAACTGGGAACTGATTTCCCAGGAACTGTCTGACTTTGATTTCAACACATCCTGCAGTTTGATGTTTCAGAGACGGCGACAGTTTCTGACTGCAGTTTTCATTTTTTTCCAATGACATCAGGGTGTCGGAAACATTGTGGTAGTTAAAACATTGTACTAAGCTATGACCATACTCACATAGAGTATTACCATGTCTAAAAACAGCACGTTGCAATAATGTTTTACACCTCATTCACCTTTATAAAGTCAAATCAGTTTAGAATATGAATAATCTGACAGTCCAGTCACACTTTGTGAACAGAACCAGAATCATGATAGCATCTCCTGTAGATCAGCACAGCCCAGTTTACAATAACTGACTGTCAGATATGATTCCAGTGGACGGGTTCAGTTGAACTGCATATTAAAAGGAAGTTGTGTTTCATTTGTTACCGGATCTTTCCTCCCTCAGGGATGTGTAAGAACAAGCCTAAAAGAAAGACTTCCTATTGTCCTGCTCATCATAACACCCGCGGGTCACTCGTACTCATGTGAACAGTTTGAGACGGTCTGGCCTAAAGACACATCAAATCCCAGATCAGAGCCGGGCTTGATGCCTTTCCATGTTGCTGTTTGCAGTCTGTTTAAATGTAGACAATGAGGAGTTTTATTTATGGTGCACCGCAGACTGTATCACTATAGATTGTTATTATGGTGGAAGATGTTTTACATTTGATGTTGGTGTGACCTTTACTTCACACTCTGTTCCAGCAGAGAGATCGCGGCCAGCACTTAAAGACAGACTTGGCCAGACGAAAGGAGCTTTTTAAATGATAAACATTGTCTTTTTGTTCTGTAACTTCTTGCACATTATTTTCCAGCTTCAGAGGGAAAGAGTCAGTGATGTTCTGGCAACCATACAGATATACTTAGTGTACATTTGTCCATCTTTGTTCTTCCATTTGATGGCTCTTTTTCATCCTGTCAGATTTAAACTTTTGTTTTGTATACTTTAAACTTTTGGGTCTCCAGGGAACTCTAAATTTAAGTGTGCTATTAGTATAGTACTTTAAAATAAGTATACTTTTAGTCCATTTTTTATGTATGTCTATGAAAAACGTAGTTGTAAACTAGTTGTGTCCTCAAGGTTTTCTACAGTTTACACTTTTATAAACTAAAATTTTGGCCAATTTAGTCCCAAGCTGTGTTGAAATAGTACTCTTACAATTGTACTAAAACTAGTACTTACTACATAAAGTATACTTGAAAATGAACTTTGCTAAAGCATTCTTTTTTGAAAGGGGATGAAATGGCTGCTTTCTGAATTGCACTATAATTAGGAGACGTGATTAGTCTGCAAACATGCAGGTTTAGATATTAGAAAATATATGTATATCTTATATATAATATATATTAGATCAATTGTTTTATTGTTTGCAATATATATATATATTGTAGATATGAAAGAATCCACTCTGAACTGTGTTTTTCTCTTTGGAGGTTTAATCTGAGTGAAGCAGTTTGAACTCTTGATCAAACGCATGTAAATGACTTTGTAGAGCTGAAGATTTGTTGAAAATATGAAAATATTCATATTTCACTGAACAGAATAACAATACTTTTCTTTTTGGCATATAGGCAACACTTCAGCCTGAGACACAGCAGTTCATTTCCAGACGACTCATTTCCATAAATAAAAAAGCATAAAAGCAATTAAAGGACAGTGTTCTGATATACTGTGAGAACATACCACTTAAATTCTCCAGTTATACCAAGTTTGCGTTCCAGTAAAATCACCCACAAGAAGAGCAGCTAAACTGATCACACTGAATGTATTTCATGTATGTGTGGAAACACAAAAGCACTGGCCCTTAATCCACCCTCACTGGAATTAGTAATAATTCTGAGCTATTTTAAGTGGATGTGTAACGTCAGCTGTGTCAGTAAACTGATGTAATGATCACATGATCTAGAATTACATGCTGTTCTTTAGACTGCTCAGAAATAAAAAAAAATGAAAAAAGATGATTTCTACAACAACTCCAGGAAACAAAAATGCTTACGTTTTTCAACACTGCAGATGGACGAAATGTTCTTTTATTTTACACACAGACATGTCTGCCTCTTATCAGGAAAAACAGTTTGGACAACACAAGCTTGTCACGCTAATAAAAGACACAAATTGACCGCTAGTCAATGATTTATTTTGTAAATGATCTCAATGCCAATCGTCTGATTTAAACCTGAAGAACTTTAGAACAAACAGTAAAATAACATGAAAACATACTGCAAAACAAACAGTATTTACACTGACTTTCCACAAAGCATATGAAAAAACAAATTTTCAAAAACAAAATATTTCTGTGAATGAAAGTGAAAACAGGCAGAAGAGAAGCTGCCCGTGAGTTCATGTAGAATGAGTGTCTAATGCAGAGCATCTACAACTTCTGTGAGAGTGTTTCTTTCTCCAGAAGCAGGTCTGCGAATCGTTGCTGAAGCTCTTTCTCTCGCTCCTGTTGTCTCTGAACATCTTCTCTCAGGGCCTGTGAGAAACCATGATGACAACAGTGAATATCTACAGTAACAACACACAGCTCACTTCATTCCATATCACACTTGATTTCCAAACTCGACTTTCACATTCTACTAACTGTAACTTTGTAACATGTCAAATCTCAGAGTATCAGTATTTGTTAATGTCGGTACGAGTTAGTGGAATAAGCTGATGAACTTGCAAAAAAAAACTGACAGTCAGTAGAATGTCTATTGGAGGACTCCAATAGTATCAGTATTTGTGCTGTTTTCCAGGTGAGAGAGCGTTTACTGATGGAAGGTGACACATCAGCGTCTCACCTCCTGTCTGCGGGGAATAGCGAGGTCTTCCTGCTTCTTCAGTTCCTGGAAGGTGTGAAGCTCCATGTGAGTCTGTTCTACCTGATCCCAGATCTCACTCAGCTGCTTCAGCAGACCCATGGCCCGAGACTGATACCCACCCAGAAGTATCTTCATCTTCTTCTCCATCTTGGCTGCACGTTTGGCCTCTGTAGTCATGTGACCTCTGTTGATCTGTCAACACATGACGGCAGGCATTAGTGGACTGTAAAACAGGCGTTACCACACTGTTAATAAAATATAAAGCATATTTTTATTGACTTTCCATCAAAAGTAACGGTGCTTTGATGCCCACATGTTTGAACTTGATGCAAGATTTCTAAACAAATGTTTGTCTAAAGTTCTGCAGTTAAACAACACCTTCCTGCTGCCGTGAGAAAGACCACGACTGAGACACTGAGACACGAAAAACTGAAACCATTAGTAACAATTTTCAGATGTTCCAATAATATGTAAAAAGCGGCAAATTCTGCAAACAATTGTGACACGGAAACTAAAACTAAAATCCTACAATGTCAACACAAGCTGCTGGAACACACACCATTTCTCCGCTGTTTAACAAGCAAAAACATTTACAAAGTAAATTATAAATCAGTGAATGATCGGCCTAGCTGATATTACCATTCTATCACACACATTTACATTCTTTCAAAAAATGAATACACTACACTGTGAAAAAAACTTACAGCTTAGTGCATAAGACATGACTTAAGTACACTGATACACACACAGCTTCACTGCTGACCTCAGATCAGAAATGTGCTGTACACATGCCGTCTTTATAAACCCTCTCTTGCCGTCCCCTGACCAAGAGCTCTTCCTGCAGAACCCCCCCTCCCCCCCCACACAAACACACACACACATATCTGAAGGTGCCGCTGTGTGAACCAGCTCCAAAAATCCGCCTCCCGTCGCCTGCCAAGATGTATGAAACAATCGAACCCTTTGTGAGATGGGCAGTCAGTATCTGCTGTCTCCTGAACTAGAGGAACAAACCCAAACCCATTCAAACAGAACCAGACCTCTCACTGTTTCTATACAAGATTATAACACTGAATGATTCTGAACAGCACCAAGAATTATGTGGAATCAACCGTCTCTTACACACCAATAAACCACTCAACACCTTACACTTGTTTCACCACAGTTAAACCAAAGTCTGGTAAAAGTAAGATCAGATTGTCTATGAAAGTGACATCACACCTCAACAGGATAATTTATGTCAGCACAAACAAGTGACATCAGAGTTTATACATATAGTTTAACTCATGAACCCAGATCAACAGAGAAGCTGGCCTTAGTAAACAGAACTAACTAATCATCAGTTCATTAGCAAGACCTAAAGCATACTGCAGGGACTGTATTTCCTACAGTTACGCTTCAAATGTATGTTCTGTTGAAATGTACTGCATGGCTGTAATGGACTAAAGTCTAACAGCAGGCCGAGGAAAGAAATGTTCATGCTGAAGAAATCTTCACCTGTCTGCTGGACAAACGGCGCCATCTGCCGAGTTAAAACAGGACAGATCATTTACCTCCAGTTTCTTCTCCAGGGACTCAATCCTGTCCTTCTTGCTGGCCAGATTGGCACGTGTGTAGCGACTCTGTGCGGGCAGGTACAGGACCTGACTGTAACACTCCTCCCACACCTGACTGTACGCCTCCATGGACAGATCTCCATGACCCATGCCGTGCTTCACCACCTCCATCTCCTGCACCAGCAGCTCCTGCGCCTGTCAAACACACCCTGATGAGTTCACACACACACACACACACACACACACACACACACACACACACACACACACACACACACACACACACACACACACACACACACACACACACACACACAC
>JAZGTK010004858.1:0-23535 GCA_036877625.1 Ambastaia sidthimunki
TGGTGAGAAGATCGGCATCTACTTTGCCTGGCTGGGCTTCTACACAGAAATGCTGTTTTTTGCTGCAGTCATGGGGTTGATCTGCTTTGTATATGGTGTGCTCAGTTACGATGACAACATCACAAGGTTAGTGGCACTGATCAGGATAAATACAATATTTATGTCAGATTTATGCTGGAATGTTCATCGGTTGTGAACCTGTGAAATGTATTTCTGTTTGACTTTTTCGTAATGAAATACCGATGAAACTGTTTTCTAAAATCTTGTTTGCTGCTTTGGTACAGTGAATGAGGATCTGAGATTTTGGCCACCTACAGTTCTATTACAGTTCTCTCACTTTCCTTTTGTGTTTGCGTGTCTCAGTAAGGAAATCTGTGACATAGAAATCGGTGGGTCGATTGTCATGTGTCCACTCTGTGACAAAAAGTGCAGCTACTGGAAACTCAATTCAACTTGTCTGTCTTCATGGGTGAGACAGAACGTTACAGAAACACTGATTAAACTTATTAAAAATAAACTGTAAAAACTATATTTTGCTTGTCACCAGAATTCAATTTTCCTTATTTTGTTTTTTTGTGTTTTTTTTAGCAATCTCATCTATTTGACAATGAGGGGACTGTGTTTTTTGCGATGTTCATGGGCATTTGGGGTAAGTTTACGCCTCCTTTTTAAAATACCTGCTCAGTACCTCCCTCTGGTGGTTTGTTGGCGTTACTAACATCTCAAGCTATCGCAACTGTGGTTGCTTGGCAGTGACCCTGTTTCTGGAGTTCTGGAAGCGGCGACAGGCCCGTCTGGAGTACGAGTGGGATCTGGTGGACTTTGAGGAGGAACAGCAGCAGCTACAGATCAGACCAGAGTTTGAGCTGAAATGCACTAACCGCAGACTGAACCGCATCACACAGGTTCTGTACTGCACCTGGAAACACTCTTAGAGAAAAAGACGACTTGTTAGAAATAAATGACATAATCAAAATTAAATCCCAATAGTGCCAGATCTGCATATGCAATCAAAACATTGGTGCAAAGTGATTTGATTCTTTTAAATCTAATAAAATAAAAAATGTGTATATTGGATCGATCTTGATTTCAAGTTGTCTAGGAATTTGTCACTTAAGAACAAAGCTGACTAGTTTGTGATCGATTCATGCAATGGTTTACATTGATTAATGCAAAACAGCAAGAATTGATTCCAGCTCGCTTCCAGAAATATTGTGCTTTATTAAATGTGCCACATCTCACTCTTTTTGGATAACAGCAAATGGAACCTTATCTTCCATTACCGAGCAAATGTGCTCGATTCTGCCTGTCTGGAGCAACGGTTCTCTTCTGGGTAAGTTTGTCTGTTAAACAGTATTATATATTGTAGATTTACATTAGGTGATCTGTCAGTGTTTTGACAGCTTTGTGATGAAAGTTTTGACATTCACAGCTTAGCTAAATCAGTCCCTTAAAAGTCTTCTCCTGTCTTAGACGTTTCTGATAGTGGCCTGCGTAATGGGAGTGATCGCATACAGATTAGCAGTTTATGCGGCGTTTGCTAGCATCATGAAGGACAGCCCCACCAGTAAGATTCAGCTGGTGGGCTCTCTCATCACCCCTCAGCTCGCCACATCTGTCACAGCTTCCTGCATCAACTTTGTCATTATCCTCATCCTCAACTTCCTCTACGAACATGTGGCCATTTGGATCACTGATATGGGTGAGTGAAAATAGCATCCCAGTATCCTCATTTCAGACCAGAAGTTAAATTAGGATACGGCTAGTTGATTATGCATCTAAAAAATGGCAAGTTTGCAGTTTAGTAGTTTTAAAAATAAAATAAAAATCTGTTGTTAAGAAAATACATGACAGAACATACAATCTCAAAATACGGAAAGAAAAGTACATAAAATAACCCGTTCATAAAAGAGATGGCGACAGAGAGGCAAAAATTACCATTTGCATTTTTAAATCTTTATCCACTGTACACTTAATGTACACATTAAGAAAAACAAATATATGAGTGTTTGCTTATCTGTTCGTTCAGCTGTATGGAAACTTTTTGACTTAACCTCGATTTCTATTTCCCAGAAATTCCCAAGACCCATCTGGAGTATGAGAACAGGCTGACTATGAAGATGTTTATGTTCCAGTTTGTGAACTACTACTCTTCCTGTTTCTATGTGGCCTTTTTTAAAGGGAAGTTTGTGGGTTATCCCGGGAATTACAATTATATGTTTGGAAAGTGGAGTCGTCTGAGAAATGAAGAGGTGAGACAGCGTGAAATATGAGCACTTCAGAAGATAATAGTTTTTAAAGGTGCCGTAAGCGAATTTTATCCATTCTGAAACGCTGCCAGACTTATTGTAGCCACTGAATTTGATATGAACCCCACCCAACAAAGAGTTGAGCTCATTGTAATCGGAGATGGAGCTCAACACTTCACCTCACCTTGTCAAACCAATGGTGTCAAATAAACAACCAACAACTGCTTATGAAGCTGAATATCCAGTTACACTTGGATAATCAAGTCTTGGCTACTCATTAGGGGTGTTACAGTATATATGTTACACATATGATAGTATCATTAATTATTCAGCACCACAATAATACTGTAACCTTGAATTCTTTTGGCCAGGATAAACATGTAGTAAAAAACTGATATTATGACAGCCCTACTTTCCATATATGGGCTGCCCTGTAAACATAAAATGAGAGTCTTCTGATTGGCTAAACAAAGAGTCTGACTACGCCACAATTTTATTGGCAGCTTAAGAACCCATGAATGTGTCCGAGACGGGTGTGATGAATTACTTGAATTACTTACAGCACATGTAATTAGAACTTAACTAGAACTTTTAGAACTTAACACATACCAATGAGACATGTAATAACTAATGCATTTTAATGTTTAGTGTGCCCCAGGGGGTTGTCTCATTGAGCTTACCACACAGCTGGTTATCGTCATGACTGGAAAACAAATGGTTGGGAATGTCCAGGAAGCTCTGTTGCCGTAAGAGTTACAGTGAACTTTGACCTCTTTGAATGACTATGCTTAAATTGTACATTTTTCAAGTTTCTTTTGGATGGAAAAAATACTCTAGACATTTTTCTAAATGCAAAACTAAAACTCATAATGGTCCCTTGTGCCGGTGTCACAGACTTCTCAGAAACTGGTGGTCCAGCAGGAAGGGCCGGAGTCATCCGGAATTTGCATACAGTAGATGGGAGCAGGACCATGATCTCCAGAACTTCAGCCAGTTTGGGCTCTTCTATGAGTATCTGGAGATGGGTGCGTTATTTAATGGAAACATTATGAAAACATTCTTACAACCTAAAATTGTTAGCTGGGATAGGGACAGTAGCTTTAGTGAGCATTTGTTAGTCATTCTGTTTTTTCTGTGTGTTTTGACAGTGATCCAGTTTGGCTTTATAACGCTCTTCGTGGCCTCTTTTCCGCTGGCCCCTCTTCTTGCTCTCTTTAACAACATCCTGGAGGTGCGAGTTGATGCTTGGAAGTTTACCACACAATTCCGTAGACCAGTGGCAGCAAAAGCACGCAACATCGGAGCTTGGCAGGAGATTCTTAACGTGGTGGCCATCTTGTCTGTGGTTACAAATGTCAGTACAAATTTTATAAAAAGGAATACATTGTGCATTGCAGGCAAGCATTAAGCATTATTACAACCTACTGTTATGTCCTTTACTTTAGGCCTTCATTGTGTCATTCACCTCGGATATGATTCCTCGCCTGGTGTATCTGTACGCCTACCACGCAGGCAACGAGACCACAATGAGAGGTTATATTAACAACAGCCTGTCCTTTTACAACATCTCCCAGATCCCTGAAGACAACCTGCCAGAACCTGGAGAAAACCCTTCCTGGTTTAACAGCAGTACCATCACTACATGCAGGTCTGTGTGTGTGTATTTGTATATTAATATGCCTAAAACAAGCTACTTTTCACGCTGATATATTCATGCTGTAAATTAATGCCTGTAATGCTTTACATAAAGTAAGGTGACATCAAAGTATTGTATTTGTGGAATGTCTGTGTTTTCTCAGGTATCGGGACTACAGATACCCCCCCGGTCATGAAAAGCAATACAAACACACAATGCAGTTCTGGCACATCTTGGCTGCTAAACTAGCTTTCATCATCATTATGGAAGTAAGAACAATCATAATATAAATGGAACCTAAAGCCACATAGTGAAAATACAGAAACATTTGATCTGACTTTGCCGTTTCATTAGCTTTAAAACAATTCTGGATTAATATACTGTATGATCATAACATTAAGGATGAGTTTTTGTTACCAAGTTTAGTGTCTTAAAAATAAGACTTTAGTTAAACAAATAGGAAGAATATAGTATAGTAGAATATAGAGATTTATAGAGAAGAATCCATAAGTAACAAAAAATATATATTTTTGATGTTCTAGGAATGTCCAACATATCCAGTTCTACTAGCATCACGGCAAGAATGTTTTTCAATAGCTTTTTAGAACTCGTTTAGAGAACCATGACTGTTCTAAGAACTCGTTTAGAGAACCATGACTGTTCCCTGTTAGCTTTTAGCATTTCCCAAACCAATGCATATATTAGTATTAATGTTTAAGCCTTAACCTGCTTAGAAGAAACCAGAATTGTTCTATATCTGTATGTCCATCCCTCTCTCTCTTCCCTCTTTTCTCAGCATGTTGTATTCGTGGTGAAGTTCTTTGTGGCGTGGCTGATTCCAGATGTGCCGTCAGAAGTAAAGGCCCGTATCAAACGCGAGCGCTATCTGGTTCAGGAATACCTGCACAACTATGAAGTGGAGAAACTCAAGTTGCAGCTCAGTCAGAGTTTCTGCCAGTCAACAGAAACTGCCTCACTGCTGCCCTCTAGTCCCAACAAACACAAGGTGCTGTCTGAATGCGTTTAATTCTCACCGAGCCCTCAGGAATACTTGTGTACTGCACTCTGCAAAGCACGGAGGAATCTTTAAACCCTTTATACAATGACTGCTAAAAAAAAACAGAAATAATGAAACGACTCTGTGATCTGCTTTTTGTGAGTTTATGGGAGGACGATGCACTAATAGCTGTTGTCAATGCTGTCATCAGTTTCTAAGCGTCACACTGAGGAACTGTGTGAATGATCTGAAATGCAGCTTTCACACCGGTGATCTTCAGGTTTTATTTGAAAGCCGTTGCTGTAAAGACACCGCGTAAATAATCAGATATTATAATTTATAAAGACTTTTTAAACCGTTTTAGAAGGGAATAAAGCTTGTCTGTCCAGCTTGTCTGTCCAGCTTGCTGGCGTGATACTAATCTATCTGCATGTTTTTCTTGTTTGTCAGACTGTGAAAGAAGCATATGTAGACTGCATGTCATCTTGACTTTCTTATTTTTGCTCATTTGTGTGTGCGCGTGTGCGCGTGCGTGCGCGTGTGTGCGCGTGTGTGCGCGTGCGTGCGCGTGTGTGCGCGTGTGTGTGTGTGTGTGAGCAAGAGAGAGAGACAAGGATAGAAGAGAGAGAGATTTGGTGATAAATCTGTGTTGTTCTATAGATTCTGTTGAGAAAAGCTAGCAGATATATCTCTTGTCTGCTGTACATATGTTAAAGCATGTCTTTGAACAGTAGGGAGGCGTGTAAAGTTCAGTATAATGCCACAGTGTAACATATCAGAGTTCAGTAAATTTTCTCTGTATGAATAATGCTGTTGATATCTGAGTAACTATCGGAGAATATCGGTCATCATTGTGAGATCTGTCATTCTTGCACTATCATGTATAGCTGTGTATTATTTCAGATTATCTGAATATTTATCTTTTATTTTATGATTTTGTCTTATACAATAACAAGTGTGTTATTGTCCTCAAAGTGACGTGAACACAGAGTTTTAATGTCTTATTAGCTACAAGGGTTTTTTTTGGCATACGTGTTTTTATTTTTTTGTGTTATAGAAAGTTTACCTCCATCAAGTTGTTTGTGCTGTGAGTATTTGATTGATAGGATAAAATATTTTATGGACGATTTAAAATACAGTTTACAGACAGAAGACAGCATTTCTACCTTTAGTTAAATTTTTTTCTCAGGCTGGACAATCATTGGACATTATGAAAAATTGCTACATTTTATGCTGTTAGTTTTACTGTTCCTGTGTACAAGGACCATGACACCCATACCTTTGCCTTAAACTTTATATGTGTATGTATTGTTTATCTGTTCATCTGGCCTAATGTTACAGTTTGAGTTGCATGAGTTATTCTGAAAAAGGTTCATGAATAATTATTTAAAGAGAGATTTTTTTTTGTGTCATTACTGTGAGGTCTATGTGCCAAAATAAAGTATTTGAAGTATGTTTTAGTGTTTAAGGCTTGTTGCTTACACGCTGCGGTTTGGTGAATGAGCGCTAGATGACGCCAGCGCGTTACTAAGAGCGCGTACGGCTACCTGTTGTGACGCTTATAGACCGCAGTATTATAACTTCTCCTATTTTTAACAAATAACGCTGTTTAAACAGGGTCACAAATACCGTAAAACATTGTCAAAACACCTTATCATCTCGCTCCGACAGCAATTCCCACATTTTTAGCAATTAGACATGAACGTATTAAACTTCGCTTTAGATTTGTAACGAAGGCTTTAAAATGGCCATGCATCTTTTATGTGGAGACAGTAAGAGGAGAAAAGGGCGATTGCGAGATGTGAATGAATTATTAATGCACTTTTTGCTTTACAGGAGCAAGCACAGACTTCGAGGGGGAAACACCCCTCGTGCCGTTTCCATAGCACCGCCCCCAGGAGGTTTGCACGGCCTTTGATGGGAAACAAAACAATACGCATAAAAGCACATATGTGCTCTAATATGACGTTCCCTTCACGTGTATCGAAAAACTATCATTTTCCGCACGTGGCGTGTAGATCCGATTACCTGAGGAGTAAATCAAGGAAAATGTGAATGGAGTGTAAAGATTTTCCTCCCTCTCTGACCCCTCCCAAAACAGAGATCCGCTTCGGGAGTGATCCGCCTCGCGCACACAGCGGCGCCTGGAACCCCGAGCCGCGAGATTGTCGCTGACCTTGGTGCTGAAAGCCCCTCACACCCACCTAAAGCCACTTACCTGTCACCGTATTCACCGATAACGTGACAGTACGAGACAAGGATCAGGAATTTCTGGGTGTTTCTCATTCGATCTTTTTTTTTAACTCGTTTGTGCATTAATGTGTTGATTGCTATCTGAGATGGAAGCGCACGCCCTTGTCGCGCCCGGGGCTGTTTATGAGTTTATAATAATAAGTAAACAGGGCCAGAGCACTGATATATCTCTTTTGTAGGCGTTTTTTTCTGCTCTGAAAACCGTCGTGAATTTATTGAATCATTGATTCGCAGGGTATCGGTCCGGTATGCTCTGTCATCTCACACTGTGACATGGTACTTTAACGTTAACGGGGGAAAATCTAGGGAATATTGCATTTGGACATGGATACTCCGAAGGAGCCTGGTTTTATTCCCAGCAAAGAGGGTCTGAAACAACTGGCAGGGAAGACGCTTGGGCGCGTGTACAAGTAAGATATTCTGACATTTTATGAAATTGATATATGCGTATAATGCACTAAGTGTTTTTTTAATCAGTATTTGTAGATATATAAGACATGTTGGCAAATCTTATCTACTGAATAACGTGTTTCCCAGTCAGTCTTGGCGTCACGCCTCAAGCAGACGTGAAGAAAATTATGTAATTTTGTATAATCTGGAGAGGAGGGAATGAAATACTGTGAGTTTGCCATCTTAAAATGGTGTCACTGTAAATCAGTGTTTAAAATGCAATTACGATTGAATAGTAATCGTGCAGTTAGAGTTTTCCCTTGAGTGCGGCTTTCTTTTTAGAGACCATTCACAGATTTCCTTCAATACCTACAAAACGAAAAATATTGTGGTCATATGAAAAGAATTGACATACATAATTTTATTGTTTGTGTCGATGATCCTAACGCTGAGTAGAACAATCTGTCTTATAAAATACTCTCGTTGAGATCATGAAAAAATGCACGATTATCTTAAACAAATTTTTCAGTCCAATAGACCCTATAAACAGGTTCTCTCGCTTTCTTTCGTTTTCTTATTGAAATATTACATCCCCTGTTTTTTTTTTTCAAAAATAAGTTGTATAAACGCATAAGACATTGTCTCCTATTTTTAATCTAAAAGACAAAACAGACAATCATGCTGCAGTTTTATTTTATGTAGATAAAACATTTTATGATCAAATCAAGATATATGTTGAGTCGAAATTTAACCTTTTTTCTTTTTGCATTGATTTCGATGCACAAGAAGACAACGAATCTGCAGATAATGTGTTTAAATAGTACATAATTGTAATAATTCTCCTGTGGATATCAACGGCGCTGGAATAATTGTGGAAATATTGTGTAAGTGGAGTTAGTGAATATCAGTTGACGTAAAGCGTATGTGAATGTAAGTAAGGGTGAAGGTGAAAGGAATGCTGCAATGCGGTACATGCGCTTAACAGCAGCGCACGAAGCGTGCGGAGTTTACGTAAAATACTTGTGCATGGTAACTTCCAAATAACAGTTTCAGAAATACGCAAACTATTTATGTCGGCCATTTCAGTAGCAATATAAAATCTGTCCATGCAGTTGTGTAAAAACAGCGTGAAGTTGCTAGTTATTGCATAAAAAGTAATTTGCTTCGTTTGAACCCAACGAAAAGTGTTGCTTCCATAAATAAAAGTGGGTAAAATGTGTATTCAGTGATCCCTACAGACCAAATGCAGGCCTGCTAGTGAATATACTGTTGTTAATCTGACAGTTTTCTTCTAACTGGCGCAGGGTGTTAGAAAGGCGTCAAAAAACTGGCGAGAACATAGAACTAACCGAGGATGGACAGCCTGCCCAGAGCCGTGAGAAAAAAACACCTCTGTGTGACTGCACGTGCTTCGGACTTCCACGCCGCTACATCATCGCCATAATGAGCGGTCTCGGGTTCTGCATCTCCTTCGGCATCCGGTGCAATTTAGGCGTGGCTATAGTGAGCATGGTTAACAACAGCACCATCCATCTGAACGGAAAGATCATCATCAAAGAGGTTCGTGAGCTTGGCACGCTTGCTTTTTACGTGCCTACGTCAGCTTCGTGATGCCCACCCTCCCCTCACACACGAGTGCGCACACACACACTAAAACACACACACAGACATATGTATTCGTATTCTGTCTGAAAAACGATTTAGCGAATATAAAAAGTATTAAAGAATAATAAAGAAAAGCAAATTATTGAAAAATGTATAATGTTTTGTGCTCGTTGAAAAGGAACGGCTGTTTACTGAATGGTTTACAGCCTGATAATATTGGAAACTAGTACTGATGTAAAAAATTGACCTTGAATGTCATTGTTATCAAATTGATTAACTCGTGGAAACAAATCGAATACTTTTGTTTTTTTACAGTGCACAAAATCAATAGTTTTGTTGTTTTGTTAGCCGTTTTATTAAAATACAAGTTTTATGTTATAGCAAATTAACGAGTAAATGTGCAGTCAACGGAATAATCCAGGATATACTGTATTTATGACCGATATAATGTGATCATGTGTGAATTAACTTTAAAATACGTACATTGTCATTCTAAAATTGTCTCTCAATTTTTACAAATGGACCAATAGCACTTTGTTGTTTTATTTCTATTTCTCAGAAAGCAAAATTTAACTGGGACCCTGAAACAGTCGGAATGATTCACGGCTCGTTTTTCTGGGGTTATATTGTGACGCAAATTCCTGGGGGATATATTTCCTCTAGACTGGCGGCAAACAGGTAAAGCCATAAAAATACTCCTTTTTCGTTCAGTTATTATTTTAAAATTAGCTTATAGTGCAAAACTAATTAACATTTGCAATTAAATCATATTTGGTCTTCGAAATTGTTCTTAGGTCAGTAAAAAATAACAGGTCAAATACCTAGAAAAATGCCCAAACTATTCTATTTGATTTAATTTTTTGTATTTTATTTGTAATTTGTAATGTTCATGCCAAATTACAAAAGTTACATTATATGTGAAATTAATTGAATTTATCGTTGGATATAGAGATATATATAATGAATACATCGTTCCAATTTTGTCACATTTAAACGAATATAATATAATATATCATTATAATATATATAAAATAATAGCAGTTCAATACATAAATTAAAACAAACCATAGGAATGTATTTTTAGGGAGAAACAATATCAAGAGAATTCAATTCTGCGGAGAGAGAGAGAGAGAGAGAGATCAGTCTGTGTAGGAGACCCCGATATTTAAGCATTGGGTGGGTGGCAGGGTGTACGCTGACCCGTCGCGTGGGTGCAGGATTAGACTGCGGGAGCGTGTCTGTGAGGTTTTCTCCACCTGTTAATGAGATCCCGGGGGGAGCGTGTCTAATCTGCTCAATGAGGGGGGCATGGCAACCAGCCCCGGACACGTTGCCAGAGGGTTTGCCCGTGCCTCATATATCACATTATAATGCCTCAAGAAATAAATCCGTACGGTTGGTTAACATTGAATAAACATTTGTACAGCAAGTATTTGCAAGGTTATGTTATCACGTAGACTATTGTTATACAAACGCCATGCATGGGCTACAGTTCTATTGTACTCAGTTAGTTGTTTTGTTAGTTGTTGAAATTATAAAACAGTTTTCACTCCATTTGTCGGCCCTTGTTTGACGTGATTGAGATGTAATAAAAGGAGCGAGTCTTGTGCTGGAAAAACCCCTCAATCCGATTAGTGCTGCAGGTGGGAGTCTGAGGTAAGAGGGTCTTCAGCTCTACAAGACGTGACGTAAATATATAGACCGGCACAACCCGCAAGACCAAAGCAACAGCCCTGTTTTAACACCCAGTGTTGTCGAGATGAAATGTAAAACTGAAAGCAGATATTCATGCTTTTGTTGCGTGCGCATTATTGAATGAAAGGTGTAAACTACTAAAATACTGAAATATCTCATTTGTACAACCGCAATGAATCATAATAAACAAACAGTCATATATTAGCGACATATATATATAAATAGTTGTGTTAATGTTACTCGGTAATGAAACTGAATTATTCAAATCTAATTTTGATCAAGTTAAAAAAAAGGGTTAATTTCTACAGCTCAGCAGTCTGTAATTAAATCACGTTTTATCATCTATTATTCAGGGTTTTTGGTGCGGCCATTTTCCTCACGTCCACGCTGAATATGTTCATTCCCTCCGCCGCACGGGTGCATTATGGCTGCGTCATATTCGTCAGAATATTACAAGGGCTTGTGGAGGTATGAAATGTGATTGTCTCTTATTTATGACAGTTAATTACTTATTGTTTGGAAATAAACACTATGACACTTGCCTTTGATGATGAATTCCTAAAAAAGATTTTTAATTATTTACTTTTCTTTGTGGAAATGCTTAGTGGGACAGCCAAAAGTCCTATAACAATCAATTATGGCCTGAGGATATTTCTGAGGGAGTAATAACCCAGGCTTTGTCTTTCCTACAGCTGTATTGATTTGTAGGGGAGTATGTGTGTGTGAGAGAAGCAACTACTTCCAACAGGGCAACAATATGGACTTATTTTGTTTTTATACTTGTTTAAATTTTCAGATTAACCCCACGCATTAAGGGAAAATGGATTTTCATTTCTGTGTTTTGTTTTGTAAGAAATTTGTGAAAGAATGTTCTGAGGTAAATTGTGAATTTTGTCAGAGCTGATGTGTATATTTTTCCTATTTTTGCTTTCTAGGGTGTGACTTACCCAGCATGCCATGGGATATGGAGTAAGTGGGCCCCTCCACTGGAAAGAAGCCGTCTGGCCACAACCTCCTTCTGTGGTAATTGACACCAAACTCCTTATGACAAATAATGGAAAATTGGATAATGATATTCAGTTTCCTTAATAGTCATTTTCATTGTATAATACAGTATTTTCTAATGCTTAGGTATTGGGGGCATGTCAAATTTAAGATTAATTAAGATGTATGTGCTATTTATCATCATAAATGTTTCAAAATACTGCCTATTTGCAAAATGAACCTTCCTTCCTTGTGTGCATATATTCACCGATTACACAACGATGGTCTGAGATGGAAACTTTATATTTTAAAGATTTCTCAACCATTACTCCCTTCATTTTGATGTCACACATGTTCTTGTTTCCCATCATGCTCTTCTGTAGGATCATATGCTGGAGCTGTGATAGCCATGCCCCTCGCCGGGATCCTTGTGCAGTACACTGGCTGGTCATCAGTTTTCTATGTCTATGGTAAGAGTGTGTGTGGTGTTTAACAGTGGTTATAACGTAAACCGTCATTGCATAAGTGTGCCTAACGGTTTTGATGAGTGTAATTTGGTAAGTGTGGTATAGATTACCACACTGATGCTGAGTATTGATTTTTCCTCGGAATTCTGAAGATCTGTCTGTCAGTGTGCCAGGGATTATCATCTCCCATCTGGACAACAATAGTGAATTTTTATCCAGTTGGTTATATGAGGATCATATCAGTCAGCTGATATTTTCTCCGCTTTAGACGCCTGTTTGTTTCTCTGTAGGCTGTTTTGGAATTCTGTGGTATATGTTCTGGATCCTGGTGTCATACGAGAGCCCAGCAGAACACCCCACCATCACCGATGAGGAACGCTGCTATATTGAGGAGAGTATCGGAGAGAGCGCTAACCTGATGGGTCCTGCAGAAGTGAGTGACTCCAGATCGTTCACAGTAAAGTTATGAACCCACAATTCTGCTTTGAAAGCAGTTGAAGAGTACAAAGCACAATGTGCCGTTGAGCTGAGAATCTATCTGTTTTGATAGCAGGCTAATAAGATTACTGGAACAGGACTGTTAAAGTGTTACAGTTACTGGAACAAGACTGTGAGAATTTACGCTGTAAAAACGTTCATCGGATCAGAATTCTGTCACTGTAATCTCTGTCTTGGCATCATTTGCAGATTTTTTAAAAATTTAAAAAGACATGGCTTTGGTGTTTTACCACGAGAAACATTTGGAATTGGCTTAATCCCAAAGCAAAGGAATGCTTAGAGCAAACAATCAGGAGTTATAATGCATATGTAAAGTAGTTTCAGGAAGCAAGAGATCAGAGCCGAATATATAAATGTTAAAAACATTCTACTAACGTTACTGCAAAATCTGTTTTGATTTTGAGCGAACTTTTAAAGAACAGTAGCCAATGTTCTGAGAATGTTTTCTGTTAGCTGAAGTAAGGAAACGTACAAGATGTGACACGCTTTGGTGGCCATACTTTAAAGTAAATGTGCTTACATTGTAGACTTGGACAAAGTTTAATTTGTGCCTTATATAGGTCTTATGGATACTGAGGTTAAAGCAGTTATGTGAGGACATCTTACAAAAGCCTTCATGTTTAAAGACCAAGAACAGTTATGCAAGTCTTACACACCCAGTGTGCTCTTTAAATATTGATGCTGTTTATAGTGTGATGAAATATCAGTCGGCCATTTTGTTTCAGTAAACATTTCTGACTTTCACCATGTGGCTTTTCTCTAAATGTCATGCGCTCCCTAAATACAGTCACAACATGAATACTAACAAAAAAATTAAATACGTTTATTCCCACTTGTGACTCCTGCCTGCAGCGTCGAGATATGGCAGATAAGTGATTCCAGTATTTTAGAGTCTAAGAACATTTCCCTAATGTTTCCATTAAGTAACAAAAACATTACAAATGCTATTTTGAAAGTTCTAGGAGCTTTCAAAAGTCCAGTTTTTTAGATTAGAGTATTAATGTTTGCTTGGTTATAAGAACAATTTTCAAACCATTTTTAAATCTGTAACATTTTTAAAACAATAGTTCATCTCTTAAGAATAACCACCGTTACTGCAAGAACGTTTTTGATAACTTTGAGAGAATGTTCCCGTGATGGTTAGGTTAACAGTGGTAGGGTTAATCAGTCACTGGCAATACTTGTTTTTCCTACAGAAATTCAAGACACCTTGGAGGAAATTTTTCACATCTATGCCCGTCTATGCAATCATTGTGGCCAACTTCTGCAGGAGTTGGACCTTCTACCTTCTGCTCATCAGTCAGCCTGCATACTTTGAGGAAGTGTTTGGCTTTGAGATTAGCAAGGTAATTCCAATTTAACTTTCATCTTGCATGTATTTAAATGGTCTGTTGTTTCATACAAACTGGATTATTTGGGTCAGATGTGATTAATGACTAAGTTGCATATGATTTTTGTGTATAATTCCAGTGTGCATCAATAAATGGGTGACCTTTGTCATTCCCCAAGGTCTGAAATTGGTGTATGAATTATTCATTGTGGAGAGTTCCTAATGAATTATTCATTAATCATTTATCTGTGATTTAAGCCTGTGTTTGCATCTCATTTTGCTCTTGTTTTCTCACTTCTTACAGTTAAACCTTCAAACGTGTCTTTACATCCTATAGTTAGATTAGCATTAACAAACTAACAGTGATGTTTTCAGTACATTACAGCAATGTTGCATGCTAGATTTGTAGAACGTTTAGAACACGTTTTTACAACCTTTATCCAGTCTATCCTAAAATAATTTCATAAATTATGTCTTAATGAATAAGAACGTAAGTAATGAAAACTTTAAAACGTTATTTTAAAGTTTTAGGAACATTCAAAACATCCAGTTTTTTAGACATTGATTTACC
This sequence comes from Ambastaia sidthimunki, assembly GCA_036877625.1. Lineage (NCBI taxonomy): Eukaryota > Metazoa > Chordata > Actinopteri > Cypriniformes > Botiidae > Ambastaia > Ambastaia sidthimunki. Next base: position 14,676 of record JAZGTK010004858.1, read on the forward strand.
ATTACTGTTTGGTTATAAGAATGTTATTCAAAATTTTTAATTCTATGTTGTTTTTAAAACATTCCATTAACACCTTAAGAATAACGTTTTTGATATATGTGATATATAACATTAAACAATCGTCTTCTAACATTACTGCAAGTTTATGATAACTTTGAGAGCACTTTTAGAGAACATTAGCCAATGTTCTGAGAATGTTCCCTGTTAGCCAGGATGATGTTTCTGAACCTCATGGCTGCTCTGTTGTTCAGGTTGGCATGCTATCAGCTCTGCCTCATCTGGTGATGACCATTATCGTTCCCATTGGGGGACAACTAGCTGATTTCTTTCGCAGTAAAAACATCTTGTCTACCACCACAGTGCGGAAGATCATGAACTGTGGAGGTGAGGGGCATGAATTAGGATCATACATAAAATAATATTAAAGATATTAAGATAACCCCTTACAGAAAAGACACGTGAATTTCACATCTGCAAAAACAGAAGATCACATGTGATTTTATTGGTTTATCATGGGAACTTGCATAGGATTTACATTAAAATGTACCAAAACCAGCATTTCACATCTGATCACGTTTTATTTCACAATTGATGTGTCTTTAATTAATTAAAGGAAATTAATTAAATTCATTTACATGCAAGTGTTTTCAAGCACGTTATGTTGGTTTGCTACTATTTCCATTTGTTTAAGCTCAGTGAAATGATGTCTTTAATGAATTACAGGCTTTGGGATGGAGGCCACGCTGTTGTTGGTTGTGGGTTACTCCCACAGTAAAGGGGTTGCCATTTCATTCCTGGTGTTGGCTGTAGGCTTCAGTGGATTTGCAATATCAGGTGTGTCTGTAATGCTTTTTTATCTATAAGGTAACTGGGTGTCTTATTCAGTGTTTTGGCTTCCAAACGTTTGGCACATTAATGACAAGGAAAGCAATTGATAACAAAAGCCACATTGAACATTGAAATTGTGGCCTCTTGATACCAGAATATCATGTTCTGCTTTTTCATTAAACTTGCTCCTCCTCCACTGCAGCAGTTTGGATGAAATAAGTCTTTCTGCTAGACTTTTAAATAATTCATACACACTGTCCTCTGAGGACAACAGCACATCCAGGCACAGAACACAGGGAGGGAGGGGCTAGAGACTCCTCCGCTGTACAAGATGGCTGTTCGTTCTATTTTTAGTCTGAACCTCCAACATCATGTTGGAGATACTGAAAAATACACAAATACAGAAAAATACACAAGGTTCTTTAAAATCTTCAAGGTTGTGTGTGTATACAAATGTATTCCCTTTTGTCTTGGTTCTCATAAATAGTTTCACTTTATCACCCATCAGGTTTTAATGTCAATCACTTAGACATCGCTCCTCGCTATGCCAGCATCCTGATGGGAATATCTAATGGAGTGGGAACTCTGTCAGGAATGGTGTGTCCTCTTATTGTGGGTGCTATGACCAAACACAAGGTAGGACACCTTGAATTCTTAGGATTTTCTTTTGCATTCTGGTTATTCTGAGTATATGTTTGTTACTCTGTAACATTTTTGATATCTGTGAGAGAACTTTTACAGAATGTTAGCCAACGTTCTGAGAACGTTCTCTCATAGCTGGAAAAAGGCTTATTTATATAGTACATGTAAAGAATGAATTGCGTCCGTATCTGTTGCCAAAGCTGCTTAGATTCAAACAGTGTGAAGTCCATAAGTGTTGTTGTCATGTGTTATTCATGCAGCTCCCTCTCTGGATGAGTTTATATATACATCACTTAATTCCTGACATTTCTTCCCTTCAGACCAGAGAAGAGTGGCAGTACGTGTTTCTTATCGCCGCTCTGGTGCATTATGGTGGGGTGATCTTCTACGGGATCTTTGCCTCGGGGGAGAAACAGCCATGGGCGGATCCAGAGCTGACCAGTGAGGAGAAGTGCGGTTTCATTGATGAAGATGAGCTGGCTGAGGAAACAGGCGACATCACCCAGAGCTACGGTGCCCTGGGAGGCCCAGCCAAAACTTATGGTGCCACCACACAGCTGAATGGAGGGTGGGCAGAAGGATGGGATAAACGAGAGGAGTATGTGCAGGAGGCCGTGGAGGAAGGAAGTTATGGTTACAGGCAGGGTGGGAAATACTCTTAGACCTGCTAATCACACACATTGGCACATACATCAACATACAGTGACCCTAAAGAGTATTTGGACACACACTTACATTTAATTGCATTAGATAAACTATTAAACAAAATAACATCTGCAAATAAATAATGCTTGAGCTTTCTCTTTTCTGCCAACACTTGACAAACCAACTGGTGTCAATGTAATTTTCAATGCATTTAAAGTGTGATTTAAAGTAAATGCTTTTTGGGGTTACTGTACATACAGCACAATATAACAACTTACACCCACACTGTAGATTCTGAAAAAAGATTACAGATTAACAAATAAAAGACTACAAATTATTGTATGTTTGCACAAATTTAAACGACGAATAAATAAATTCTACATTTAAATATAGATACATTTAAATAAATCAATTTAAATAAATGAATAATAAATTTAAGTAAAACTTAATATAAGAAGATAAATACAAGATAAATTACGCAAAGGTGATGTAACATATCAGATTGGCAGACTGTAAATGTTCTATGTATAAAAGGAGTGTTAATTTCAAGTGCAATCATGCGTAATGTTGTGAAACAGAGTTTTTCACCCCATTATTCTGAGCCTTTGCAACACAGAAGCCTATAGAGTTTGTCAGGCTGCTGGCTTCCAGATTCAAGGCTTTATGAATCCATCTGGAGTCATTCACGGAGAAAAATACTGCTGTAGAGATTTCTAACCAAGCCACTGGTTTTCACTGTCTTTATTTCTGATTGCACTGAGCAAGCTGTACAATGTCATTTAACAGCACAACAGTGTGGATTTGTCTACACCTCACAATGTGATAATCACTAATCGTATAGTACAGTAGCATGAAAGATTAAAGAGGACTTTGGTCTTTGACACTGGAGAGCAAAAGCACAGTTTTCAGATGATGAAATAAAAGCAACAAAAATGTTTTCCAAGCTCAGCAAGTCAGAACGTTTTGTTACATAGATTTGAAGGTTCAGTTTAACAACGTGGATTGTTGTTTTTGAGGCTTGAGAAAGATAAAGTCATTGAAAATATTTGGAAACATTATTACAAGAGCTACAACAAGCAAAAGCACAGTGTGTCAAGGCTACATGACTCTTTAATATTAATAATGTTCACAGGTTCCCTCCATGCTGTTTTGACATCTGTGAATGTTGGTTATGCATGGGTCAAAAACTGTTTTCGTTTCTTCAAAAGTCTGTTTGACATTTTTACATGTCAATATTCTTTTAGTTTCAACTGTTACTGATGCGTCAATTCCTTTGCACAATTAACCAAAGGTAACCTGTGGTGTGGGATTTTAGCTGGGACGGGGAAAAGTTTCCATGAATAAGACAAAGAAAGAGCCTGTGAAAGGGGCTGTTATTGTTGCCCAGCAGGTCGTAACAATATTCAATGTACAAAGCAATAAATCCGTGGTAACAGTTACTTATCAGTCAGTTCGTCCAAAATTATGTAACATTAACACATTCACCTGTAATAATTTTTGGTTTACGTGTTTCTGTGACAATAAAAAATATATTAAACGAATACTTAATGTTAATGTTAATATATATAAAATATTTAGATTTAGCAAGAGTCCAGTGCAACTCTCTTTACTGTAAAGAGTTTTTGTGCTGGGCCCACTCACCAGAAGAGAATGATTCTTAAGTGCCACCTGCAACTGGATCCTGCCTGAATCATGGTCCTCAGTTCAGCAGGTGGCCACACCTCTGTAGTTGTCCTGTATGGTTGCCAGTTGTTGCTTTTTGGGAGTATGTTGTTGCCAGATATCTTTTGTTAATCCTCTTATTTGTACCTCGCTTTTTGTTTCTGGTCTGTATATTGTCTGTGGCTAGCAAACTGCTCCCCCACCCCCTTACTCCTTGCATATTCCTACTACTGTTGCAATATTCAGTGACACAAGGATCGTATGTGAAGGTATTAAAAAATCTTCAAAAATGACAGTAATTTGCCTGATGATGTTGCGGTACCTTGTTCTTGTTCTCTGCCTATGAGTGAAGTGTGATGAATTGGCTTTTTCCGCTGTGTTACTGTAAATGGAGAGGTATGTTGATGTGAAATTGAAATGCTCTATATAACCTTTTTGATAAAAAAAATGACAAAATTGTTCTTGCTTGTGTTTGTTTTATTGTGACTTCATTAAGCTTTGCAGGCCAACGATTCCTTCCTCACTGTAAATAATTATTAAAACATTAGTGTACAAGTACAAACCTGTGTTCAGCTGCTATATCAAAACGCATGTAGGTAAATAATTCCAGTGTTTTGAACCCTTGATGTTCTAAAACTGGTTATCTGGTTATATGGCATCCCTAAGTCCTTTCTCTCCTCTAGTAAAATCAATATGAGAGTCCCTGGAGATCAGCAAGACCTATTGACCACACGGACCTCCTAATGGATGCAGAAAGGAGGGGCTGCACTTAGAAGCTATTTGTAGGATGTTTTCAGTCTCTCGTCAGCACCTCTCATGCAGGAAACCTCGTACAGTAGATACAAACAACACATTCACTGCTGCTGTGTAGTTTGTCATTACTGTACCAATACAAATATAATTTCTGTTTTCTCAGTGATGGTTATAAGAACTGATATTATTGTGCCATAATCACTATGCATAATTCACAAGTTAGAAATATGTAAATAACATATAAGAGCCTCATATAAGATGACAAACATTTTTCTAACAGTTTAAATAAACCTCTAAAGTCTGAAGAAATAATGGCAAAAAATCTTATGATCTGAGTTTCTTAAAAGCAGAGTTTCTTTAATATCATATTAAATGATATTAGGCCTGCATGCAGATAAGACATTTGAAGAAATGTGTTTAGGTCTGGGTTGGTTCTTTCAAACAGATGGAAAGTCACAGTTCTGCAGAATCAGACATGGCCGCATGCTGGGATGCTGCCGGATCCGTACTGGATCACTATGGAGGTGCAAATGAGACACTCTCCGTACCCGGGACTGGCAGACACTGTCCTCCTGACATTAGAGGTTATAACCCTGGCTGTGTATTTTCTATTGTCATCTTTACTGTTCCAAATATCTACATCCAATTCAGTCTTACAATATTTTACAGTACCCCAGCTAACAATTTTAGGTTGTAAGAACAATTCCCTAATACTTTCATTATGTAACAAAATGTTTAAAAATGTTATTTTGAATGTTCTAGGAATGTTCATTTTTTAGATATTGCATAAATGTTATTGCTTAGTTATAAGAACGCTATTCAAACTTTTTAAATTTGGTAATACTTTTAAAACATTCCACACACTACTTCAGAGTATGTTTTAAAAAACATGATATATGAGACAAAGATTTTTTTTATCAGTTGGGAATAAAAAGATAATGATTTCTGTATTATATTTTACAGCAGAGAAGAAGATGCATTTGATGTTTGGGACTTTCAAACATTAGATTTCACAAACCTCCTCCAAAACCTGCAACACAGCCGAGTGGCCTCATACGTTCAGCAGGGCAGTCAGAGTCAAGCCGCTGTCCTGCCGGAGGGAGTCACAACCTGGCGAACGTCCAGCTTTGCTCTGTTACATTGTGTGAGTCCGTTACTAATTGGATAACCTTTCTTTAACCAGCTGATTTACAATATCAGATTGACTGAAGAAAGACACTCACACTTGAGTGAACTTAATTGAAAGCTTGTCAATTGAGTGTGGACCTATAATTGCTCTATGAGAGGTTGTGTTCAAACACCACGAAAACACACAATTACAGGTTGCTACTGTCATTGAAAAACTGGCTTCTGTTTCAATACATACTGTAGTGGAATAGTATTTAGTTTTAGGCAAAACAATTTTAGGTTGTAAGAACGTTTCCTGAACATTTCCATTAAGTAACAATAAAAATGTTTTGTAAATTATTCGTCAAGAGATTCCATGTAAATGCTTCTTTGAGAGATGTGGAAGAAAATGTGATACCACAGTAACGTTCTTTTCACATTATTGCGTTTGCTAATGAGACAACCACAATGAGACCATCAGTCGTAACCCTGTTACTTGTGTTTGCTCTGGTTTCCTCATCCGCAACCGTCACAGATGGCTCATCATGTTCAGCCCTGACACTCCCTTCCACTTTGTGTTCATTCATGCTTCTCAATTATATCTATATTAGTTATACATACAAAGATAACTATTTTAGAATGTTCCCATAATGTTCCCAGTAAGTAACAAAAAGGTTGGGTAAAAAACATTTTAGGAATCTAGTTTTTAGACATTGTATTGCTTGGTTATAAGAACGTTAAATGTACTTAAACATATTCTACTTAAGAATAACATTTGTATGATACACAACGTTGGAAAACGTTCTACTAACATTATGAGAATGTTATGAGAATAACTTTATGAGAATGTTAGCCAACGTTCTGAGAATGTTTCCTGTTAGCTTGGTAATGGCAAAAATTTGCAGATAAGGCTGCGACAATACACTGGAACTATATTAGCATGTGTGAATTATTATTTGTTAGCGCCATTATAAAAATAAACCTGTGTGGATCTGTGTGTGTTTTTGGTGTGAGATGGGGGTGTGTGTTTTCCACCAGCGGAGAGCAGGTCTGCCGTGGTCTCTTGGGGCATGAAGGGGTGGTGTAGCGAGACTGGAATCACTCTTTGATGACAAGAGCCGGCACGGGGGCCCTGAGGACCTGCCCCAGCTCATAAATATCCCCTGATTTCCTCCTGGACAGGGACAGGCGGCTGGTTGGCGTATCCAGTGTTTAGCTGGATCTCCTCTGGGAGAAGAAGGGAGAGGTCTGGGTTGAGGTCAGTGTAATCCATCTCATGTGTGAAGAGAAAGAATGTGAATAAATGAGCTCTGGTATTAAACCCAAATAAAGCCTTTCCTCCACTGGCTCTCCAAATCCTCATTAACTATTCCACACTGTCATTATATTCTAGCGTATGCCAGCAATGGGAACAGGGTTAGAATATGCCAGTAAAAGGAATTTTTTTCCCATTTTATGCATCTCAAAACTTGTAGACACACGCAACATGCTTTAGATTCAGTAAAAAATACATTACTGTGTATAAAATAGAGGAAGAGGAGACCTAACAACAGGGAACATTCTCAAAACATTGGCTAACATTCTTTTAAAGTTCTCTCAAAGTTGTTCTTGCAGTAACATTAGCAAAATCAATATTGTATATCATATATCAAAAGTGTTTTTCTTAAGTTGTTTAAAAACATTACAAAATATTACAGATGTAACAGATTATATAATTTATATAAGTTTTAATGTCTTTTGTTAAAACATTTACCCTCAAATCACACCAGCGATCCTGTTTCAATACACTGCATTCTGCATGGCACATAAGAGCACAGTGATGCTTGTCACCATCATCCGAGTCACAGGATGAGTGACAGAGAGGAGAGAGAGTGAGTGAGAGACTCCAGGGAGAAGCCTGACCTTTAAACAGAGCTGGCTGCCAGTCCACACTGAGGCATATGTCCCGCAGAGAGTTTCTGCACATTCAATAGAGATGCTGCATATGAAATATGATATGTGTTGTATATATCAGTTACTCTTTTTTATGTAATACTGTAATGTAAAGAAATCATTCAGCTTAATTAGTTATATTAATGACACTTTCCTCATATAAATGATAGAATTACAGACTAAACGACAGGGTTAGCAATCAATTTATGGAGTTATTTGTGCGTGTGTGTGTGTGTGTGTTTGTGTGTATCGTCTTAGTGTTGACCACGCTTTGGGGACCAAATGTCCCCAAAAGTGTGGTAATTTTTAGGTCCCCATGAGGAAGCAAGCTTATAATTTATACAGAATTTTCTGTTATTGTTAGGTTTGGGAGTAGGGGGGATAGAATATACCGTTTGTACAGTATTACAATCATTATATCTATGGAATGTCCCCCTAAAACACAAAAACTCAGTGTGTGTGTGTGTGCTGCCAGACTGGGCTTTATTTACTCAGCTCTTGTAATACACCAGATGGGAACCAACAGAGGGAGAGAGGAAGAGAGAGGGAACAGAGAGGAAGAGAGGAGTGGGAGGTGTGTGGTCCGTATCCACAGCCACTGGGACTCTATTGTTCCCCAGCAGACCCCTCATGCAGCATGGCAGGGTGACACAGGCTGGCTGTAAAATCTCATTAACACAGAGAGAGAGAGAGAGAGAGAGAGAGAGGCCTCAAGAGGGCTTGAGATCCCATTAAGAAGTCGACATGCAGACTTCAGTCATACACCGCTGGGAACTCCCTCAACATGCATGTGCAAAAAAATCAAGGAAAAATCTTGATTTTTGTTCAGAGCAAAAAACAAAGACTACACACGATTTCCATTTTAACAGCTACTAATAATATAATATACAGTTTAAATAAGTTAATGGAGAGATAACAAACTATATGTTGCTACACACACACACACACACACTGCCCTGAGGCTCTTCCTCCTCCTCCCTCCTCTGTCTATTGATTTCACTCCTGTTGTGTTGACACCTCCTCTGTTCATTTCATTAGTCACACTGAGGTGACAGAGGAGAAGTAAAGCTCTTAGATTAGAGAGCGTGATGACAGAGAAGAGACGGCGACAGAATAAGACAGACACTTTGACAAGAAACAAAGAAATATAAAGAGATAAAGAAATGTAAAATTTGGATTGATAGCCCCAACTAAAAGGGAACGTTCTCATTTCTTTAAAGGTTCTTTTAAAGTTCTCAAAAAACATTCTTGCAGTAATGTTAGTAGAATTTTTGAATGTTTTTTATTGTAT